>WNWK01005498.1:0-119873 GCA_009830355.1 Cherax destructor | reverse complement strand
CTGGGCCTTTCCTTATCCTTGTCTGTTTTTATTCTTCTCATTAGTTTTACATAATCAGCAAACACACACACGCACACGCATGCATGCGCACGCGAATATGAATCAATCCCATCTGGAATGTCATTCACATAAAGCAGAAATAGTACTGGTCTTAATACCAATCTTTGCTGAACTCCATTATAGTTACTCTTCTCCATTCTGATGTCTTCTACCTGTCATTCAATCTTTGCTTCCTTTCCCTAAGATACTCTTTGAGTCACTGGAATATGTTCCCTATTATTCCTGCCTGAATCTCGGATTTTTGGCCCAGCCTTTTGTCAGATACAGTATCGAATGCCTTCTTGCTGTCTAAAAAAAGTAATCCACCCAACCCCCTCTCTATTGTTGCACATCTGTTACTTTATCGTAGAACACTAACAAGTTGGTAAGACAAGATTTACTATTTCTGAACCCATGCTGGTTACTGATTTTGACACCACCTCTCTCCAAGTGTTCTACCACTCTCCTGACTTCTTCTTTCTTTCTTTCAACAAATCGGCCGCTTCCCACCAAGGCGGGGTGGCCCAAAGAGAAAAACAAAAGTTTCTCTTTTTAACTTTAGTAATGTATACAGGAGAAGGGGTTACTAGCCCCTTGCTCCCGGCATTTTAGTCGACTCTTACGACACGCATGGCTTACGGAGGAAGAATTCTGTTCCACTTCCCCATTACCTTGCAAGGCATGCATGTCAGCAAAACTGGCCTGTGGTTCATTGCTTCCTGCCTGTCTCCTTTCTTGAATATAAGTATTACATTCACCGTCTTCTAGATCTCTGGCAGTTGTCCCCTGTTCACTGACTTGTTGCAGATCTTGGTTAGTGGTTTGGACAATGCTTCTACTCCCTCTCGCAGAATCCCTGGTGACAATTTGTCAGGTCCCACAGCTTTTTAATTCTCTTTTGCTTTTTTTTCTCTGCATCTCATGTTGAATCAAGGGCTCTCTTTTTCTTTGCTATTTCCAGTTCTTTTGGGTATGAAGTTCTCTGCCTCCTGGCACTTTCCAGCTGTGTGTGCGTGTGTGTGTTTGCGTGCATGCACATGTTGCATAATATAATAATGTAATTATGTATAAATCTGGAGTGGAAGGTAGAAGGGGTAGGGGTCATCACAGGAATGGTTGGAGAAAGGGGGTACAAGAGGCTTTGAGTTTCAGGGGCTTGAGCATCCAGCACGCTTGTGTGAGCATGTTGGATAGGAGTGAATGGAAACTTGAGTGTTTTTTTAATGGACATGCTGTTGGAGTGTGAGCAGGGTAACTTTTATGAAAGGATTCAGGGAAACTGGTTAGCTGGGCTTGGGTCCTGAAAATGGGAAGCGCAGTGCCTGTATTCTGAAGGCAGGGTGGGGATGTTGTAGTCATGGGGGTACTATGATTATGATGTCAGCACACTTCTGGAAAGACAGCAGTTGAGCGAATGTTGGTGAATGGTTTCTTTTTTTAGTCACTCCGTTGTGACGAGATGGTCGTTGTTTGAATAAATAAATAGCACGCACGCATACCCCACGCACATGCACTTGCACACAACATGCACACAAAAGCAAGATTCAAAAGCACTGTGCAACAATACACATGGTATTCATGTCTGGTTTTTGCCAGAGTGGTCAAACAGGTAAACATTACATATAACTTTAATAGAATTTTATGCTAACATTGAGTAACATGGTATATTACTGTATACAAATTTTTATTTTTTTGCACCAAGTGTAACTTGCAGCTTACCAAAAACTAAAATTTATATAATACAGTCTGTTATACATTGTCTGTGAATCATTGCCCCTACCTGCAGTCTGGTCTCAGACCAAGCCTCCTAAGTGTGAAAGGAAATATTACTGGAATAAGAAGAGTAAGCCCTGCAGAATAACCAGGGTGTGATCCAGAGAAATTATTGCTAACTAAATTTTATGTTAAAAGACCATTCTCCGGTTAACACCTATGATAACCTTAGGTGGGTGCCACATCCCCAGATAGAGTTGTATGCACAGCTATTTTTACAAATACAGTGAGTCAAGGACAAACAGCCAGTATTATTACAGGAGAATTATGTACACTAGATCATCTTTTGCTCACTCTGAGGACTTGTCATGTTGTGCTGACAGCAAAACATCTATTAATTGATTATCACATGTAACAGAGAGCAGGAAGCCTTCACTTCATACATCTTCTACTGCCATGAGACTCTTCCAGGTTTAGCACTTAATTTGATTATATTTTTATTATTCACTGCTCTCACTGACCTTATCTCCAAATGTCTCACATTTAATACAGTGACTTGCTGAATTTTTTAATGAAATTACCCTCTTACACCATCTGTGACTCCTCCTCACATTTATGCTAGCCTTTACCTTCAAATGGAAGCAAATTCCTTACTGTGCAGTTCTGAATGACCCGCATGGGTTTTTTCACTTTATTTTACACATAGTAATGATACAGAAACTTCATTTCACACGTGTAGCAGTGCACATTTTTTTTTTTCCTGGACATTGAATCTCTGTACCCATCCGTTTCACTGGAGAGAAAATAGCACCAGAAGCAGCTTTCTACAAGGAGAAAGGTAATAACTGAACCACTTCAGGACTTGGGAGTGAGGCGACCCATGAGTTGGTCACGATGGCTGTGGCATGTAAGGAGGACAAGATCCCACAATTCAGTGGCAAAAACTAACAACAGAGGAAGGGAACAGCGATCTGAGCAAGTGTCAGTATATCTTCATTCACTAGACATTCAAAAAGAGGGAGCAATATAAGGCAGCCCTATTCTGTGCAAGATGCACAATGACATCTGTGTCCTAGAAGGCGGGGAAAAGCAGTAAGTGGGTGAATGCAATCTGACCAAGCTTAAGGTTTACAAGAGAGACAAAGACAGGCAAACTTACTGGATGTGGTAGTGTAAAGGGATGGGGATGGCCAGCCAACTTCATACTAGAACAAGCTACAAGCCATTTAACTCACAAGAATACCTGCTGTCAACCTTCGGTAACCTGCCACCTGTGAAAGAGTTGCTACAATACTTCCTGTTTCTCTTAAGACAATAACCTGGAACTGGCATTGGAGGACCTAAATACTATACATATACATCTCTATAACCCTTTCTCCACTCTAAATTACCTTTCATAATACTGCACTGTCTTCAGTTTCTTCACATTATCTATAAAATTTGCACCACACACTGATGAATTTTGTTGTAACTAAATGTGAACAATTATGAAATAGTGTACAGTACAGTATATTCTTTCCTTGGGGAGTGCTAGACATGGACATACAGTACACACACTAATTTATACTGGATATTATAAGATATAAGTTGAGCTGTATTTGTTTAATGTCAAATTGTACAAAGGCAATGAAGATACAGATATTTAGAAAAATTAAATCTAGGCCACTGTATAAAATTATAAAAGGAAAGTGTCAACAAAATTTATTGGTAATTTATTTTGCTGGTACACTGTAATTTTTAAAGCATACCCAGTACAGTACCTTGTTTAGTGAAGAGATGAAGAATTTTTTTTATATACTATCACTACTAATACAATATATTATAACCTCATACACAAGTGAGTTACACAAAGCACAATTGTAAACAATTAACATTGTACTGTATAACCCATTTGTGTATATGGCTCTCTTGTAAACATTATAATAATAATAATATGCTAGTAACAGCAAGCAGACCCAAAAACACTTCTTTTTAAGGTATGTCTGGTATCACAATATTAGATAAAAAGCAGTTAGAAAATATGTTGTACATATATTCTGTGTCAGGTACATGGACAGTTAACATTAGTTATTGTTTTAGGGAAGAAATTTTCTAAATATTGTATAGTTGAATTGCAGTCTCCACCCTTTCACTTGGGTTCAGCTCTTGGTTTTGGTTATAATAATAATAATGTACCCTTTCAGTGTCACCACCACCACAATTGAAAGTGCTGATAGTGTTGCAATTTAAAAAAAAATAATGTTGAAATAGCAGAGAATTTTTTTCTAAAGGTAATGACACAAAAAATGTGAAAGTTGATGGAAAACCTTGAATTACTCAGGTGCAAAGTTGGAGGTCCAGAATTCAGTAATTTGGTTAGTTACACAAAATTCAGTAAATTCCAATTTAAAAAGAAAATCCAAAATAAACACTAGGTATTCCAGCCACTAAAGCAATGTTTCCTTTGTTCACTAATCATGCCCCCCAGGTCTCTCCTGTATATCACTTACCCTCCATTTTGAATCTGTCATCACAAAAAATTCAAGTTTTATCCTATGTCTCGGCTAATAAATTATATTTAAGAATAATTGCTCATGGTTTAGGCCATCCAAATAATTGAAGCAGACCAAGTAAAAACTCATAAAACACTTGGAGGGGGGAAGAGATGACATTAGGGTCCCTACTCTTCTTCAGACTGAGAATTGTCAGGTTCCAGTTTCTGTTAGCCATATTAACGAGCACGCAGAATTTACCTCCAATGTCGTCACCGCTCTACTACCCTTACTTTACCTTCCCTTCTTGCTGATGGCCCCTCCTTTAACCCAGACTCTCTCATTGACTTTTTGACAGCAACTGATTTAATGCACAAACTCTGATGATGATGCCTCTAGTACTCCTCACAGCCCTTTCTACCTCAATCTCTTGCTACCCTCTACCCCTGCACTATCCACTGCCCCGCTGCACTCCATGACCTAATGATCATCCCTCTCCCCTTGTTACCCATTACGTCTGCATCCTTTCCTGCCCGGTGGCACTGTATGACCCTTGTAGGTTTAGCTCTTCTTTTTAATAATAATAATAATAACAATAATAATAATAATACGGCCACTTTGGGGTCTATTTCAAGAAATGTCTGGCATGAAACTAGCAACCAAAATCATCTCCTTTTCACTAGAATGTCTTCCAGTCTATCACCTGACACCAAGTAACCAATGAAAGTATGAAGACCATCCTAGACAATGCCTTAGAGTTTCTGTTTTAATACCATACCTCTGACCACTTCAGTCATGACCTTGCTAAATATTTCTTTGTTCTTGTATACTAGAAACTGAGTAGATCTTAATTATATTCTTGGTAATATTTAAATAATCTACCTCCAACTATACAATATCAAGCAGTTTTAAACTCAAGTTTTAATCTGGCCAAATTTTTATTTTTATTTTCTAAATGTGTGAAATACATTAATTTGTTTGAAGACAGACCCAAGTAGTTTGTAATGATGTGTGGATGGTTGGAAAAAAAATTCTCCCAGTTGTTATTTAAACATCCTAACAATCACAAAAAATTAATTGTTCTCTGAACGTGCCATACATGTACAGTATACATAGTGTGTGTGTGTGTGTGTGTACTCACCTATGTGTGGTTGCAAGGGTTGATTCCTGGATTCTGGCTATGCCTCTTAGTTATAACTTCACAAAAATTTATTTTCATGTTAAATATAGACTCCTTAGGATGGATAGGTTTACAACAATTTAGCAAGATTAGGTAAGGTTACTCAGTTTTTATTCAAAATATTATAATTGCATGCCATGTTAATTTATGTAATTATATCTATCAGCATACAAGTTCAAATTCTCAAAAAAAAAAAAAATGTACAGTACAGTTTAGTTTGTTTGGCTCTACTAAAACAATAATAATTTTGTCAGACAGTGTAAATCCATAGTTGCAAAAATAAGTCTCAACATCAAGGAATTAATATGCAGGTATTTCAGTAATGTTAAATAATAATAATAATAATAATAACTAAATTTAGGTTGACTGGAGATAGGTTGGGTAGGCTTAAGTTAAATTATATTAATTTTTGCAAGGTTAGTCTTAGTTGGTAAGCTTGTTTTGGTGCAAAAAAATTGTTTGTATACTATGTTAACTCAGAAAAATGCAAGGTACACATTGTTTGGGGCTTTTCGTCTTGTTTGACTCCCCCTGAAAAAAATATGTATATACATACACTGTATTTATATACACTAAATATAAGTACACTACAGTGTATATTTTATATAAAAGCCTTTAGTGTCTCAGTAACCTGTTACAGGTATTTAAAAGACCAAAGGTGTAAGTCCAACCACTTATTGAAGTGTTAAACACATTATTTGCCAAAGTAACTAAAGAGTATTATATTTGAGAGAAATTTACATTTCTACCTTTTATTAAGTTAACTTGTAGTTTTGAGTGTTGAAAATTTGAATAAAGATGTTAAAGGGTAGTTTATGATTAGGTCACTCATTCTAAGCACAAACATCCACTCATCTTGCTGTAATGTGTCCCAGTGTGCTGGTTTTAGTTCATCTCAGGTAGTACAATAATCATAAAAAGAGTTTATTATTTATTGTTACAAAATGCAATGTATGGAGCCGTGCCAAACTGTTAAGAAAAAGATTGTAGAGTTTATTAAAACTTTGGAACTGCTACTATCTAAGTCCTGATTATGAATATGGAGGTTTATCTCTTCTGATTTAGTACTTTGGCCCATAAACATGTTGGTCAAAGACTAAGCTTACCATGCATCCAGTGGCATATTTTTAGGGTTAAAAGTTGAAGGTTGAGTGGACAGGCTCTGCATTTTAAGTATTTTTTTAGAGCTCATTATTAGTAACCACTGTTCAGAATAATGTAACAGGTGCTTTGTTTCACATGTAGCTATAAGCTACACATGAAACAAAGGCATGGTGAGAAATAGTTTGTTGTTTTGGCCATCCAAAATTGGTTACAAGTCTTGACACCCTGCCATCACTCTTCTCTAAAAGAAGAATCTCCCCACAATTATTTGTTTATTTGTGTTGGTGAAAGAGTACAGTAATTGCAACCTGATAAAGTTCAAGGTTCAGGTATTGAATGTCTCTTGGCATGTATGAGTGCTCAAGTGTTGTACAGTTTTATTTTTAACTTCATTTGTAATTACTGTGAAGGAAGATGAGTAACCTATATGTTGTTGGCAACTAAAAGTACAGCAAGGAATGTTGCAGTTAAAGTACTCTAACACTGGTGATGTGGTTCATTACACAGAACTTGGTGAATTTGGTGTCAAAACTTTTAATGTAAATGCAAATGTGTATACGTACATATACTACACATACAGTACATTAAATTACTAAACTATTTCTTTTTAATTATATAATCAAGTTGTGTGGAGTCTTTTAAACCCACATTAACTTACAAAACTATTTACCTTTAATTTTATAATCATTAGTTGTGTGGAATCTTTTTAAAACCAGTCACCATTTTTTGTAACCACTCACCATTTATTTTGGTACACTAGTTCCTGATAACTTTCAGGGTGTGTTGATGCATACAAGTGCATTGTGTTAATGAAATAAAAGCCCATGTTACCAAAATAAAGGTTTAAATTATGCAATGTGTGCTGGCAGGATTTTAAACTGTCAAAATATTTCTATAATAGTACACCAGTATTGATAATTGTGGGTAGTACAGTGCAGGTATTGCATAATCTTATTTTCAGGTTCTTGCAGTAAAAAACTACCAAAATAATGCATTTTTTAATTAATGTACTATTACTTTGTATAACATCCCTAGTGAATGTACTTAATGCTGTACTTAATGGATATCAAAATGCTAATCAAATATTTGTTATCCAATCTTTCCTGTGTTTAAAATTCATGGAGTTTTATTTAGATTGCTTTTGTTGTTGAATTGATCATTGTTTAGTTAACGTTGTTTTTTTATTTATTAATCATATATTTCTTAACCAAGTACAATACAGTGTGAGGTATTCTGAATTCAAGATATTGCTTGTAACAAAGTGTTGTTACTGTAACCTCTGTATAGGATTTTTTATATTATTCATACTACATGGGTGGTAAATATTACATTAAACATTTAGTTCCTATGCAAGAATTATACTAGCCAATTTTTTTAAATAGGTGCCACAGCCAGCCTGTTTAATCCTTGTTATTGTGATTTAAACTAATGTATTAGCATTTTTAATGTTCCGAGCCGTTATGCGTGTGAGCAACAAAATATTGTTAGGCTGTCTCACAGTGTGCTGAGTGTTTTACACACATTGTTGTGACATTCAGGTAATGTCATATACATACTGTATGATCCATATTATGAAGGTATTTAATCCAACTGGTATTGCAAAGCTATGAGGTTGTTCTAAAACAGTACCACCTTAAGTCAGTGCTGTGGTATGACATATAGAAACATTAACTTTAAATAATGTGTGTATTTTAATTAATTGTAATTAAAAGCATATGGTAAGTAAATTAAAAAGCATATGGTAAGTAAATTACACACCTGTATTCTGTAATGAGATGCTAAGAGCCTACATACCTTTCCTTAACATATTTCAAAGCTTTATATGGCAATTCTTATATAACTTATCAGAAAAAGTGTTTGTATAGTGTTGAAAATACAGTAGTATATTGTCAAATTAAGAATATTTATTTTAAATGCATTATCTTCATGTAAACAGAAATTGTCACCAATTGTAAACAATATAATGTGAGCCTGCAAGGGACAGTGCGAGCCTGGCGTGATAATGTAAATGCCCTTCGGTCCCCTTAAAGGCGTGACCTTTGCTGAGCTGAGCGAAATAAACCAGTGTAGCAGTCAAAAGCTTGTGTTATTTTCCATTTATAGAAGATGGCCACTCCAGGGAGATTACTAGATGTTGGTGAGGGTCTCTAACTCTAAGAATTAATTAAATCTGCTCCAGTTCCTTACATTAATTCTGAGCACCTTCCATTTCCCCAGGCACTGTATGACCCCTATGGGTTTAGTGCTTCCCATGAATATTATTATAATACATATAGATGATGTCATATCTTCAATTCTATAATGGGAGTTCCTTCCCTTCTTGCTGATGGGCCCTCCTTTCTTTTTTATTATAATAATAATGATGGGCCCTCCTTTCTTTTTTTATTATAATAATGATGGGCCCTCCTTTCTTTTTTATTATAATAATGATGGGCCCTCCTTTTTTATAATAATAATGATGGGCCCTCCTTTTTTATTATAATAATAATGATGGGCCCTCCTTTCTTTTTTATTATAATAATAATGATGGGCCCTCCTTTCTTTTTTATTATAATAATAATGATGGGCCCTCCTTTAATCCTGACTCTCTCATTGACTTTTTGACACCAACTGACTTGCTGCACAAACTAAAGATTATTCCTCTAGCACTCCCCTCAGTCCCTTCTACCTCAATCTCTTGTTATACTCTATCCTTGCACTATCCACTACCCTATTGCACTCCATACCCTACTAATTCTCCCTCCCCCTCTTACAATCCATTCTCCCTGCATCCTGCCCTACCCTGCTGCGCTGTATGACCCCTGTGGTTTAGTGCTTCTTTTTGATTATAATAATAATATAATGGGAGTTAATTGGGCCTGTTTAGTACATGTAGGACTATAACAATAAAAATTTTATTGAGAAACTCTTGTACCATTACCTTCATTAAAAGCTTATAACCCTTTTGGGTTTAGTGCTTAGCTTGATTATTTATTAGAAGCTACCAGTAATTTTTTGTTAAGAAAGGACAGAGTGAAGAGCTTTCATGTGGATAGTCTCTGACCTCCATATATATTCTCTAGCACATCCCACCCTGCAATGCTAGGGTGTTGGGAAGAGGTGTGGAATTAAAAGGTAACAAATTTGATTCAGAGTGGAAATTGTCACAGTTGATTTTTTGCCATAACTTGGTTCTTTTGGGAGATTCTGAAGAGAAGTTGCAAAGGTTGGTGGAGGAACTTGGAAGAGTATATAAAAGGAAATTAAAAGTGAACAGTGAACATAAAAAAAAGAGTAAAAAAATCAAGGCAATGAAATATTGGAGGAAGGGGTATGGAGGAGAGAGAAATGTGTACAAATATTTGGGAATGGACTTGTCAGCAGATGGGTCTATGAAAGATCACCCTTTAAGAGGGTCATTTATATCAGTAAGGGGCTCTTGATCCAAGGAATTGAACTTGCTGCCCCTTGGATTGAATCTGAATGGCTCCCATTCCCCTTAGTGCTGTATAACCCCTATGGGTTTAGAACTCCCCCATAAATATAATACGAAAGATGAGGTGAACTATAAAATTGACAAAAGAAAAAAAGGTGGGCAGTGCATCGAGACATCTGTGGAGACAGAACCTTATACATGTAAAATAGGAGAATGTACCAGTGTTTAGTAGTGGCAACACTGTTGTATGGGTGTGAAACAGTACAGGAGGGCCCTGCTTATACTGCAGGTTAGGTTCTGGGCTACTGCTGTAAAGCGAAAATTGCTATAAAGTGAATCATAGCCTTTTTTCACTTTCAAATACATATAAAAAGCCTGATAACATGTTTACACTATCATATACTATTGAGTCAGCAATATAGCTAGGTCTAAAAAAATTCATATACAGTACACACATTACCTTAGAATATTTTTGTCCTTAGCTTATAGCGAGTGGTGAATATATTTATTGTAGGAAGTCTGAATAACTGAAGAATGGGTATAATTGAAAACTGCTGTATCATCGAAATGCTGTAAAGTGGGGCCTGCCTTTACTGAGGAAATAGGGGTGCAGGAAGAGTATATAACTTGTAAATTACAAATTATTATTAATGGAGAAGCACTAAACCCATGGGTCATACATCACCTGAGGAATATGAGGCAATCTGGTTTGATTTGTGGAATGGAAAGGTAGCTCCAGTTCCCTGTATCAGGAGCCCTTTAACAGCATCAAAGCAGCCCCTTGGAGATAAATTCAGAAAGAAGGGCCTGTTTGAGAGATGACACACCATAAGCTCTCTTGATAGCTTTACCCTAAAAGGTAAAAATAAAACAGAAAATTATGAATAGATTTATATACATATTGAGAAATTGTTTCCAAATAATCACTAACAAGGCATGCAACTGCCTTGTGGAAGAGTAATATTTCCGCGAAAAAACTGAAATCACCGATAACGGAGATACACGAAAACGGAGGGTCCACTGTACTGGTTTTCAAACAGAGTTGTGGATGCATGGAACAATTTTCCGAGTAGGGTAATTGAGGCTAGGACCTTGGGTAGCATTAAAGAGAGATTGGACAAATATATGAGTTGGAGGAGCTGGGTTTGATTGGTGTCGTGGGTACAGGAGTGAATTCTTGGGTAGCTTTGGGTAGGGGTGGGGTTGATAAGGACCTGCCTTGTATGGGCCAGTAGGCCTTCTGCAGTGTTCCTCTATTCTTAAGTTCTTATGTACCAGCTGACTTTTCCACCACATGTATAACTACTACTACTACCTCTACTTGTGTGGGCGAAACATTTTCAATAAAGGATCACATTATACTGCTTATGTGTTTATTTTTCCAAACCTGCGTGGCGCGTTGCCGCGAGTAGTGGTCAAATATCGTATGGCAGTATGTGTCTGGCAGCAGGGCTGCCAGACGCACGGTCGTAAGTCGAGTAGTCATATGTTATGAAGGTTTTAAGTAGGATGGTAGGTGTAATTACTGGGATGATCATTCAAGTTTTCTTAACTTTTCCATATACCACAACCATTGGCTTATCATTTAGGATAAAGCCATTGGTGTCCTCTAAGGCTTCACTTGCTTGCTTTATTGATGGAAATGTTACAAAGGCTTGTCCCTTCATCCGGCCCTCTTTCATGAGACGAATAGAGAACCTGAAAAAAAAAAACATTTGTTACTTCTTTTTTGTACAGTATCTAACAAATGCCAATTTAATGTCTACATTCACTGTGTGAGAGTAGGATTGCAGATGAGCAAGGAGGCTTTAGAGTGGGTAGGGGATGTGTAGATCAAGTGTTTACAGTGAAGCATATACAGTGGACCCCCGAGTTTCGTAAAAACTTCACTCCTGAAGTCTGTTCAAGCGCCAATACCGAACGAATTTACTCCCTTAAGGAAAAATGTCACATCTTGAGCTTGATTTGACCTGAGCGTCGGTAAGGTGGGGAAGGAAGGAGGATGGGTAAGGATGGAAATTGGGAAATAGGTGGGGGGAGAGGTTAGGGTTGTAAAGGTAAGTGGCCTATCCACTTTGGCGTAACATAATAAGTGTGTGTGTATGTAGAGTTATACATAAGTAAATTTTTAAGAGGAGGATATGCCTTTATCCCATCAGTCACACACAGGTATACTGTTGTATCACAGCATGTTACTGAGTTGGAAGAAAGCATATTAATTGTAGTAAACATTTTTTTTTTTTTTTTTTTTTTTTTTTTTTCAGGCAAGGCTGCTGCAACAGGTGGTAGTTGCTGGGCTATTCGTTGTTGATGGGTGGTAGCCCGGAGCAGTTTCAGCAGTTACTTTTGCAACAGGTGGTAGTTGCTGGGCTTATGATGTTGTTGGTGGCTAGCCCGGAGCTGATCAAGCTGTTTCTGAGGTGGTGTCCTAAGATAGGAAGTTCGTAGGTGTTACAATGTTGGTTGTAGGATGTAGTTTGGAAACGGTAGGTCACCCATAATGGGAGTATTTATCTATGGTGTTGAACATAGACTGGGTCTGGTGGTATCCACTCATCTGGTTCGACGGGAGATCACTTAGGATTCTTGGTCTTGGGTAGTTGTCGTTGTGAATGTAGCGCCTAACTCTTTGTTGTAGAGTCATTCTTTGGGTGCGGTGGGGGTGTGGTAATGACATAGTCGGTTGTGTTTACTGGTTGGGGGGGGTTTTCTCTATCGGGTACATATAGTTCTTGCATGTCATAAAGCTGTTGTTTCGCTAGTTTATCTATCCTTACATTGATTGCAGTGATTTCTTGTTGTACATGTAGGTCTTCACATCTTATTCTGTCCCTTAATCTGGTCCCAGTAATAAAGCGGAGAGCTTTGTTCTGGACTCGTTGAATCGCAGCCTGTTGGTTTTGGTTGTTAGTGCTAGGGGGCGCAAGGGTATTCCAACAGAGGTCTGATCATCATCTTGTATAGGTGCTTCTTGATGTGGGGGCTTCTTTGAATCTGAAGAGTTGGCTGAGGCGGGCTTTAGCTAGGTTAACTTTTTAGAGATGTGAGAAGTGGAGTTAAGTAATCTGTCGATCTCATATCCCAGGATTTTGTTTGGATTTTGATTTCGACACTTGTACCTCTTATGGAGATACCACCTTTGTCTTCTATGGTTGATGGGAGACAGCCAATGGTGCTGATGAGGACTTTCTCTGGGTTAGTTGTGATTCTCCACTTTCTCTCCCAGTTAGCTGTTCTTCGTAGTTCCTCATTCATCTTTGCTATTACTCTCCTGTATTTTGTGGCACCTGTTATGGGGGCGGATGACACAACATGGATTACGTCGTCTGCAAATTGGGTGATGATTGTGTCGTTATGTTCTGGTTGCGGGAGGTCATTTACGTAGATATTGAAGAGTATGGGGCTAAGGCATGAGCCTTGTGGAACGCCAGCTGTTGGGGTGAATGGGACTGCAGATTTGCCATTAAAGTTGGGGATGATGCTTCTGCCTGTTAGGAAATTGAACATGAGCCTGAGAAAGGTCCAGTTGTGGTCTGGTAGATCGGCAAGTTTGAATATAAGCCCATCATGCCAGAGGCTGTCAAAGGCTTTGTGAACGTCCTCGTTGCAATTAGGGCCAGGTTTCCTTGATTCCTCAGGCTAGCAGCGGCATCATAGATGATGTTGATAGCATGCTGTGTTCCACGGTGGGACCTGAAACCAAACTGCTTTTCAGAGAAGAGGTGATTGAATTCCATGTAGTAGTTCAGTCTATTGGAAATGATTTTTTCGAAGACTTTGCCAGCGACTTCGAGTAGGGAGATAGGTCTGTAGTTTTCTGGGTTACGGGAGTCTCTATTGGGTTTTGGTATGAAGATCATCTTAGCTGTTTTGAATGATGCAGGGAAGTGGCCAGACGCCAGGATAGCATTCAAGATGTTTAATAGGGTCATTTTGCAATTACGGGGTAGGTATTTTATCTGTTTTACTGTTATGCCTGAGGGGCCTGGGGCCTTATTCCTCATTCGCCCTATGGCTTGGGTCATTTCCTTCAGGGTGATTGGCCTTGTGAGAGGGTGCTCGGGTTCAAGAGAAGATGTATCAATTGTTGGTATTGGTTGGAAGTCTTCCCAGTTTTCGTCACGCCACTGGTTAACCCACAGGTAGTGGTTGTTGTTGAAACTTCTGCTGACATTGTGAGAGAGAATTTTCTTCCACACTTCCCTCATCAAATCAGCTTGATCCTGTGGGTCCTCGAGCAAGGTGGTCACGTCCTCGCCATCCTCATTAGTGAATGAGTGTGTGAGGAGTTGAGTGGGTGAGTGCTTAGCCCCCAGTAGTCTGCGGATCTTGCTCCAGAATCGTTCTGGTTGGCGCTTATACTGGTTAGCTTGAAGCACAAGGTATTTCCAAAGGTCCCTTTTGTGCTGGGTGATTAGGGTTATTAATTCCCTTCTCATTCTTTGGAGTACATCGCGGGTGGGCTGGCCTGAGTGGAGGTGTCTTCTGCATTCAGCTTGGTAATTGTTCATGCTGTCTTTTATTTCCCTGGTTGGTTTGTACTGTTGGTAGACCCTGGAGGTGGTTAGTTGGCAGCATGCGTCAGTGGCCTCGGTGATTCTTTCGTGCAGGGAGGTGATCGCCTCGTCTATTGCGGTGGAGGGTTGGTTGTCAAGAAGAATAGTCTGGTCGTTCGCTAGGTAGTCCCTGAAGGGGTCAAAGCCTAGTGTTTTCAGGTTGGGTTTTGGGCGGATGGGTGTGCGGAATGGGGTGGATTGTAGCTTAATTATGACAGGGATATGGTCAGAGCCGACGTCGCCGCCGGGGACACCCTGCAGTGGAACAGGTCGCAGTCCCTGTTGGTGAGTACTACGTCAGGTGTCCCAGGGTGGGGGCCCACATACGATTTAAAGAATGGGCCCTGGAATGATAGATTTCTTGCAGCCATTAGGTTGAAGAGTTGTTTCCCTTTGTGGTCACCTTGCGGGAGGGCTGCGCCACAGTTAAAGAGAGCGGGATGGTGGGCATTGAAATCCCCTGCGAGGACTGTAGGGACATTCCGACTGAGTAACCTGTGTAAGGGGATAGACTCTATGTACGGCTGTCTGGGGGGAAAGTAGCCTGTTCCCACGACAAGCCGGCCATATGAGGTCAGTAGTTCTATTGCTAGGACGGTGTCCTCATCGGCATGAATGTTGCGGAATTCGTACCCCCGTTTTACGAGGATAGCTACTCCACTATAAGGCCCTCTGGATTTTTCAAGTGTTGAGTAACCAGGGAGTTTTATGTGTTGGTCAGGTCTGGCTGCTGTTTCATTGAGGAGGATAATGTCTGGATTGTGGGTGCATAATTCTAGTTCAAGTAGGTATCGGTTATTGAAGAAGTGTTGGATGTTGATTTGTAGAATTGTGATCCCCATTATTTTCCGTGTTTATGTGTGTTGCTGCGGGCAGAGGAGTGGGGTTTGGCGGTGCAGCTCCGAGGGGTTGGTTGCGCTTGTTGTCGGGGTTATGAGGGAAAGAGAGTGGTAGTCCTGGGTGTTTTCCTGTGAGAATTGATAGTCCTCATCGGCACTGTTAGTGATGGTAACATCGGTGGTCGTTGAATCTGACTCATTCCCGTGTCCGGGCTCTCGTCAGATTCAGCATCCCCTAGGCTTGCTGGGCTCCTGGGCCCGCCCTGGGTAGAGATAGGGGATATTGGTGCTTGTGGGAGGTGGACTAGGTCATCTAGACCGGGAGCTGCTCTTCAGCTGTCTCGCATGGAGTAGCCTGGGAGCCTGGTAGGTCAGTTTGGTCAGCCTCAATGGCGGTGGGTTCAGAGCCTGTGTGGTCAGTGTGGTCAGCCTCGATGGCAGAAGATTGTGCAACAGCTTGTGTAGCAGGTGTCGGGATCAGTCGCTTCCCAGCGGGGTTGATTGGGCGGGGGCCAGGGTTTGTGGGGGGACTCTATTGAGAGAGCAGTATGGCAGGGTAATGTATGGCTGGGGAGCCATTAGCTTCAAACAAGGCATTAAGAAGGGTGCAGCAGAGCTGGTCATCGCCCTTGGCCAGGTCCTTTGCTAACAGAAAGAAGGCAGTGCTCTTCATTACTCCTCTTGGATGGGACCAGGGGAATAGGGTAGAAAGGTGTGCCGTGGGCCTGGGGTGGGCCAGGAGTAGGGTTGGGCGGGGTCGGGGGTGGGTTGGAGGGGTCGGTTCCAGGCGTTGGTGGCTGGAGAGGTAGCAGTGGGGGCAGTGCCAGAGATTGGGAGGCTGGGGAAGGCTCCTTGGGACACATTGGGAGGTGACTGAACAGTGGCACTGTTGGCCGGTGTTGTTTTCCTGCTGTCTAGGATTTTCTGAACTTCAGCCTTCCTGACAGGGCAGCCAGGAGAGACAGCGTGGTGCTTACCATCACAGAGGATGCATTTAGGATTGCTCCTGTTTGGGCATTCTCTGTGGACATGTTCTCCAGCACAAATACTGCAGACGGTTTTCTCCATAGTGCATTTGTTGGAGGTATGTCCAAACTTGTAGCACCTGAAGCATTGGGTGACTGAAGCAAACCTTTCAATGCTCACTTGATCAGGTGTGCATTTCATGCCAAAGCATTTCAGGCCACGTTCACAAACAAGCTTGGCCTCATCAGGAGTCTCAAGGATGAGCTTCAGCGATTGTTGGTTGGCAGCATTCTTGTTGAATTTATATGCGGTGAGAACCTTGAACTCATTTTCCCGGTTGATCTCATCGATGAGGTCATCAGTAGTGAATTCACGCATGATGCTGTTGATGCGTGCAACAAACACCGAGCGCTGAGCCTGGAAGTTGTCAGGGGGAATGGGAATGACACCGTCATTGCTGAGTTTGTCAAGAACATCTCTCTTTAGTAGGTGAAGTAGTTCCTCTTCCGAGGACAGCAGTAGAATTGCACCAGAATGGGTAGCAATGATATCCACTGGTGCAACAGTAGCATTACTGCGAATGCAGTCTAGAATTTCTCTTTTGGACTTCTTGTCCCCAGTGACACGAAGTCTGACTCTTATATTGGGCATGATGCCCTGTAGTTAGTTTAAAGCTGGTTCAGATAATATGCTGTAAAGAAAATAATTTCCTGTGAAACATTCATCCTACTTCAGCTGACTTATGAAGGTCAGCCCCTAAGATAGCCTACCCTCGAGGAGGTGAGGGGGATGGGGCCCAAGGCAAAGATCGACCGGATTTTAAAAAACACACAGGCTACCGGATGGTCAAAATGCCTTGTTTTAAATCGCCAAAAGGCGAAGTTGCCGAAAAATAAGATGACAGGAAAGTCAGAAGGACAGCAGTGTGAGGAGAGTGTTCTGTGGATAGGCCAGTGTAGTGGTTTGGGTGATGGGTGGGGATGGTTGGGGTAGGATAAGGTGGGGGGATGGTGGGGGTAGAGGGGGGGAACAAGCAGGCTAGTCACCGCCTTACCCTCTTGAAGGGATGGGGCTCGAAGTGACAGCAAGCATGTTTTCCTCTAAGCTCAGGATAACTCAGGATAACCTAAGAAATGTCTTAGGCCACAGTGCAGTAGGTGTGGGCGACGAATTCTCCTCTCCAGGAGTCCTCTGATTGGCCGACAACGTCGTCCAATCACCAAAAAATGTCACATAGGTTAGTCTATTTCAGACCCCCAAAAATACACTTCCACAAGCACTTACAATATTATACTTACATAATTGTACGATTTCCGGGGTTTACGAAACTCGGGGGTCCACTGTATGTGAACAGTATTTAGATAAAGGTAGAGAAGTTTTCATTGCATTTATGGATTTAGAAAAGGCATATGATAGAGTGGATAGGGGAGCAATGTGGCAAATGTTGCAAGTGTATGGAATAGGTAGTAAGTTACTGAAGGCTGTAAAGAGTTTTTATGAGGATAGTGAGGCTCAGGTTAGGGTGTGTAGGAGAGAGGAAGATTACTTCCCGGTAAAAGTAGGTCTTAAACAGGGATGTGTAATGTCACCATGGTTGTTTAATATATTTATAGATGGGGTTGTAAAAGAAGTAAATGCTAGGATGTTGGGGAGAGGGGTGGGATTAAATTATGGGGAATTAAATGCAAAATGGGAGTTGACACAGTTACTTTTTGCTGATGATACTGTGCTTATGGGAGAGTCTAAAGAAAAGTTGCAAAGGTTAGTGGACGAGTTTGGGAGGGTGTGTAAAGGTAGAAAGTTGAAAGTGAACATAGATAAGAGTAAGGTGATGAGGGTATCAAATGATTTAAATAAAGAAAAATTGGATATCACATTGGAGAGAGGGATTATGGAAGAAGTAAATGTTTTCAGATATTTGGGAGTTGACGTGTCAGCGGATGGGTTTATGAAGGATAAGGTTAACCATAGAATTGATGAAGGAAAAAAGGTGAGTGGTGCGTTGAGGTATCTGTGGAGACAAAAAACGTTATCCATGGAGGCAAAGGGAATGTACGAAAGTATAGTGGTACCAACACTCTTATATGGGTGTGAAGCATGGGTTGCAAATGCTGCAGCAAGGAGGAGGCTGGAGGCAGTGGAGATGTCCTGTCTAAGGAAATTATATATAATGTGGAAATTAGGAGACGGTGTGGAGTTACTAAAAGTATTTGTCAGAGGGTTGAAGAGGGGTTGTTGAGGTGGTTTGGTCATTTAGAGAGAATGGATCAAAGTAGAATGACTTGGAGAGCGTATAAATCTGTAGGGGAAGGAAGGCGGGGTAGGGGTCGTCCTAGAAAAGGTTGGAGGGAGGGGGTAAAGGAGGTTTTGTGGGCGAGGGGCTTGGACTTCCAGCAAGCATGTGTGAGCGTGTTAGATAGGAGTGAATAGAGACGAATGGTTTTTGGGACCTGACGAGCTGTTGGACTGTGAGCAGGGTAACATTTTGTGAAGGGATTCAGGGAAACCAGTTAATTGATTTAGTTGGACTTGAGTCCTGGAAATGGGAAGTACAATGCCTGCACTTTAAAGGAGGGGTCTGGGATAGTGACAGCTGGGAGGGACTATTCTCAGCTGTCGTATCTGAGCGCCTCTGCAAAGACAGTGATTATGTATGAGTGTGGTGAAAGTGTTGAATGATGATGAAAGTATTTTCTTTTTGGGGATTTTCTTTCTTTTTGGGTCACCCTGCTTCGGTGGGAGACGGCCGACTTGTTGGAAAAAAAAAAATTCACTGTGCAATGATAATGTCCCAAGATTCTGCTCTGAACATTTATTTCATATATACTGCTTAAAAAATTAATTTTCACATTTTTTTTCACACATTTCAATTACATTTTTCTCCATTATTATTAAATGAATTATTTTGCATACGTATTTTGGTGTGGGGAAATGTTAGATTTATGTAGTACGTATAACCAAATGATCACTGTATGTATGCAATATATTGCCCTCCTTTACAGTGAACAATTTCTTTTTGAATGATTCTGAGCTTAACAATGAACAATTAACATTTTTTTTATATAGGTTACAATACACACACAACCCACACATATAAAAAGAGAGGAGCTTACGACGACGTTTCAGTCCGACTTGGACCATTTACAAAGTCACACTAACACACAGGACAGGTGGAAGGGGTATTTATATATAGGCAGGCAGACAGGGGAGGGCACAAGAAAGTGGGGTAATAATGAAGGTAGTAGTGGAAGTGGTAGTAGTAGTAGTAGTGGAGTCAGTCATATTCTAGGAAAGGAGCACTGCTATGAAGCTGGCGGCCCGCATGGGTTAGGACAAGAACACAGAGGGGGAAAAAGGCAAATAAAATAAAGAAGGACAAATACAAGGCAAAAGAAAAGAAAGAAAAGAAAACCCAGAGGAGAAAGAGAAGGGGGAAGAGATAAAAAGGGAAGGAATCAGGTTAAGTCACGGGTGTTCTGAAGTTTGGAGCATTTAACAATGTAATGGGAGAGGAAAGCATCAACAGAGACAAAGCCAGGGATAAGATTCATACAGGGAAAGTTGTGTATAAGGGAGGATTCAACCAGACGGCGACTGTGAAAGTTAGACGTAGGGTAGACAGTTTTAGCAGAAGACCAATCAATAGGATGACTGTGATCTCTGACATGACAGAAAAGAGCATTATTAGAGTCGACAAGCCTAACACTATTTTTGTGCTCCCTAAGTCTGTCAGAAAGAGATCGGCCAGTTTCTCCGAAGTACTGAAGAGGCCCATGCGGGCCGCCAGCTTCATTGCAGTGCTCCTTTCCTAGAATATGACTGACTCCACTACTACTACTACCACTTCCACTACTACCTTCATTATTACCCCACTTTCTTGTGCCCTCCCCTGTCTGCCTGCCTATAAATACCCCTTCCACCTGTCCTGTGTGTTAGTGTGACTTTGTAAATGGTCCAAGTCGGACCGAAATGTCGTCGTAAGCTCCTCTCTTTTTATATGTGCGGGTTGTGTGTGTATTGTTCCAGTCACGGTATTGTGCCTTTTTTTGTTATTTATAGGTTACAAGATTTTATGATAAAAACTGAGGAAAAGTACGGAATGTGTAAGGGCCCAGTAATGGTGTTGAAAAGGTATCTTGATTCCTATTAAGAGAAAATGTTTATGAATAACTTAGTGGAAGTGACACAGAGAAGAGGATGAGGACAGTATTTGATTGACATTTGTTTGATGTATGTACTGTAAATACTGTAGTACATATACGTACTGGGTATAGGGACAGGATTCAGAGGTCAACCATTATTTACTGTGTTATACCAAGCCTGCTTTGAACAACATTTCTCAGGAATACATTCCATGCTAAGATCAATGGGAGTATACACTGTTTATTGTCAACCATAAACTATGGGCTATACACTATTTATTGTAAACTCAAAACCATTTTCATTGGTGTTATAGTTATAGCAAAATGAAACATTCAAGAACAAACATTTAATTTTGTACAAGGCTCTTCATCTTTAACACTGAAATATAAATAAAGGATGAGAGAATGTGAAGAAAAAAAAGATTAAATGAGAAGGGATTAATTTTTTAACTACTACAGTATCATTTGTCCTAAAAATTACTGTAATGAATAATTTACTTCCAAAATTTTCATTAAATCTCGCTCTAGTTTTATTTTTTTATTTTTTTTTTTTATTAACACATCGGCCGATTCCCACCAAGGCAGGGTGGCCCGAAAAAGAAAAACTTTCATCATCATTCACTCCATCACTGTCTTGCCAGAGGGATGCTTTACACTACAGTTATAAAATTGCAACATTAACACCCCTCCTTCAGAGTGCAGACACTGTACTTCCCATCTCCAGGACTCAAGTCTGGCTTGCCGGTTTCCCTGAATCCCTTCATAAATGTTACTTTGCTCACACTCCAACAGCACGTCAAATATTAAAAACCATTTGTCTCCATTCACTCCTATCAAATACGCTCACACATGCTTGCTGGAAGTCCAAGCCCCTCGCACACAAAAAACTCCTTTACCCCCTCCCTCCAACCTTTCCTAGGCCGACCCCTACCCCGCCTTCCCTCCACTACAGATTTATACACTCTTGAAGTCATTCTGTCTCGTTCCATTCTCTCTACATGTCCGAACCACCTCAACAACCGTATCAACAGTATCAATTACAAATTTATGAATGAGTTTTTGACAAAAAGGCACTCATGTATTCATATAAGCTACAGTGGAACCTCGGTTTTTGTATGCCCTAGTTTGTATGTAAAACTAGTTATTTTCTATAAAATGTATTTTTTGTTAATATTTTTGGGTGTCTGGGATGGAGTAATTGGATTTACATTATTTCTTATGGGAAATATTGCTTTCGTTTTTGTACGATTCAGTTTATTGTCAGACTTTTTTGAACGGATTAATCACGAAAACCGAGGTTCCACTGTACTGAAAATGTTGCCACTAAACTGAAATACAGACTTTGAACAAATACTTACAAACTAGATTCTTCATCACTTTGCCAAAATATATAGCGGCCATATATATATTTCAGATTTTCTTCACTTGTTGTTTTAGCTAAATTTTTTATGTATAATTTAGTAGATGGTGCACCTGGCTGGTAATTTTTGAATACTGTTAACAAAGGCCAATCTGAAAAAAAAGCTATAAATTAATTCATGTAGGCAATAACCTGGTAAACATTACAATCATCAGCATACCATTGCTACAATATGTTGATGTTTTAATAATAATAATAATAATAATAATAATTTTTATTTCTATGCATGTTACAAGTGTACAATGTTATTGGTAGTTACAATTATAAAACAATTATAAAACTGTAATGCAAGGAGAGCCACTGGCATGCCATGGCATTAGGGGCAGTCTGTGCACTTTTGGAAAGACAAAGAATGGGTGATCGTAATTTTGGTTCTCTTGGGCCATCCTGCCTCAATGGAAAATGACTGGTGTTAAAAATATATTTATGTTATTAACATTGTTTTCCATTGACCTTAGTGACAAACATAATGTTACCTATTCTATGAGGCTGGGAAAGCAAAAGCCTAACACATAAAGCAGTTTTTTCTATTCTATTTATGTAATGCATAAGGTTTGTAAGATAATGAGTTCAGCTGCTGAAATGTGTATCTCACCTGCTTTGCTAACCATGTTGGCTTGTAAATCTTCTTTAGTTATATATTTTGTAGATGCCCTCTTCCATTCAACCATATCATCTGCTGTCACCCTAGAGTCTGTAGAAGATTCAATCTTTCCAAAACCTCCTGGCTGAGAACAATTTCTCTCCTCTAACTGTGCCTGTGGGAGAACTGTTCCCTCCAACCTCATCTGCAATTTCTTTGCCCCGAGACTTTCACTGGCCTCAAACACATCCTTCACCGAAGTTGATTCAGAATTCCGAGGATGAGATACACAGGTCTGCTTTAACAAGGAAAGTTTGGGTTTCTTATTAATAACATTTTTTGGCTTGAGTTTCCTTTTAATGGGTAAAGGTGTTTTCTGTTGCTTATTCGTTGAAACATCCCCCTCACTTTCCAATTCAGACTCTGTCTCTGATGTGTCCTGTTCATCACTTTTATAATTTTCCTTGTCTTCATGATGAACACCCTCATTAGAATTTAATCCTTCTTTAAATATATTTTCTTCATTCCCATTTAGAGCTGATTCCTCTTCCTTACTATTTATATGATAACCCATCAAGTTTAAAACTTTTGCATAAAGTGGTGTTATCTTAGTAACTGATTCAAAAGGAGTTGGAAGATTCATCTTATTCATTAGATGTAAGACTTGAGTGTAAAACTTGGGAACAACTACAAGAGTCTGTGCTATGTTGGCTATAACAGATGGTGAAGGTGGAGGATACAGATACCTGAAATATAATGAAATTTTTGTACAATACTTGTTAGCACCAGAACTTTAAAGGAAAATAATGTAAATGACATTACTAAAAGCAATTTATATAGGTATCAATAATACCAGTATACAAAAAAGGAACCTTAAGTTTGGTGGTATCGGATGACTGAAGCCTATATTTGGCCCAAGTGCACTTAGATGAGACTCAAATTCTCGTATTTTTTGCTTTATCTTCTCTTGACGGCTTGGTATATTTATCTTGGTTTCCTCCTGAGATCTGAAACAATCAAGCAATGTCAATACTATCCATAACTATGTATAGTTTCTATAAACAAGAAATATGGCAGATCATGCACAGATTTGCAAAATACATTATGGTACAAAATGTAGTAGCAAGTGCTGATATGTCATATTACAGTGGACCCCCGAGTTTCGTAAAAACTTCACTCCTGAAGTCTGCTCAAGCGCCATTACCGAACAAATTTACTCCCTTAAGGAAAAATGTCACGTAGGTTAGTCTATTTCAGACCCCCGAAAAATACACTTCCACAAGCACTTACAATATTATACTTACATAATTGTACGATTTCCGGGGTTTACGAAACTCGGGGGTCCACTGTACATGTGAAAGAACTCTATTTGCTTTTTGCATTGTAAGGAATGCAATCTCTGCTGTTAGGTATACTACAGTACAGTTCTCCCCCGGTGTTCGTTATGCTCCAAACTCGAACAATTATGTAAGTGTATTTTTGTAAGTGCTTTTGTAAGTGTATTTTTGGGGGTCTAAAAGGACTAGTCTAATTTACATTATTCCTTATGGGAATAAATTCGTTTGGTAATGGCACTTGAACAGCATTCTGGAACGAATAAATTACGAAAACCGGGGATCCACTGTACTATGTTTCAGTGGTTACTGTGATCTTTAGTTTTTACTTCTATGGCATCAATGGCTGCTCCTTACAAAGAACATGTCAAGAAATTAATATTTAAAGTGAAGTTTAAATCTTCAATGACTCTGTGACCTTTTAGGAACAAATTTATTTATCTGAATAGGTTAAAAGCGACCATAAGTAATGAAAGTTAGCTATGAGGCATGACCTGGCCTCTCGTGAATTTAGCAAGCACTCGAAACTCATTAAAGGTAAGCATCATGAAAAGTATAAATTATTTCTAGTACTTTGGAAGAGTCAAAAGCCTGCTGGATTTTTCTGTTCCAGTCTTGTCATAATTAAGTTACATTATATTTCAAATGATAACTTCATGATAAGGTATGTATTTACAATCATTCTTTACAGGTTGGTTTAAGAGACTTCCTTAAATGACTGACAAAAACACAAACAATAAAGCATTAACTGTTAGGTAATATACACTACATAAATGATTAAATGAATTCGAGAAACTCATTATAAAATACTATATCATCCATTAAAGAATATGACCTGGTAAATACTATAGCAGAGTAGTACATACAGTTAAATACACAAATAATCTGCAATAACATTTCAGTCCGACTTGGACCATTCACGGTATAGTACCTTTTTATTCTTTTCCATATTGTTAAATATTATCATTCTCAAAATACTAAGTGCTTTCTCTACTGTATGTATAGCAAGTCTTTTTAACTTTAAAGAATACAAGCAAATGGAATGGTAGTAAACTGGAGACGTACAGTGGAACCCCGACTTACGATGTTATCATCTTACGTTATTTTCGATAACCGATATTTATAACGTAAGAAATTTGATTGTGACTTACGATGTTTGCTTCGTTTACCGACTTTCGTACCGGACCTGTCCGCTTGGCGCCCAGCTGAGCGCGCACTCCAGGGAGCGTCAGTGCTATTGTTTACAAGCGAGAGCGACCACCCACCCACACCCACGCATTCATACCAGTATATTGTCATTATTCCACTGTTTTTAGTGCTTGCAACTGCTAAATAAGCTACCATGGGTCCAAGGAAAGATCCTAGTGCTAAGCCTGTGGCAAAGAGGAACAGAAATATATGTACGATAGAAGTGAAGAAGGAGATAATAGAAAAATATGAAAGTGGAGTGCGTATCAGTGAGCTGGCCAGGCTGTATGGTAAACCCTATTCTACCATCGCTACCATTGTGGATAAGAAATATTCAAGTAAAATCAAGGAAGCTGTTGTTGCAAAGGTGCATCTGTGATCACAAAACACAGACCACAAGTGCTGGAAAATGTGGAAAGGTTGTTGTTGGTGTGGATCAACGAGAAACAGTTAGCAGGAGATACTGTTTCGGAGGGAATAATATGTGAAAAAGCAAGGCAGTTGCATGATGATCTCCTTAAGAAAATGCCTGCAACGAGTGAAGTGAGCGAATTTAAAGCCAGCAGAGGCTGGTTTTACAAATTTAAGAATCGAAGTGGCATACATAGTGTTGTGAGGCATGGTGACGCAGCCAGTTCTGACAAAAGTGCGGCTGAAAAATATGTTCCTGAATTCCAGGAGTACCTAGAGGCTGAACAATTCCTCCCCCAACAAGTGTTTAATTGTGATGAAACAGGCCTGTTTTGGAAGAAAATGCCCAACAGGACCTACATTACTCAGGAGGAAAAGGCACAGCCAGGACATAAGCCTATGAAAGACAGGCTAACTTTGATGCTGTGTGCCAATGCCAGTGGTGATTGCAAAGTGAAGCCTTTACTGGTGTATCTTTTTGAAAATCCCGAGTGTTTGGCAGATGCGGTGTCAGCAAGTCTAACTTGTGTGTGATGTGGAAGTCTAACAAAAGGCTTGGGTCACAAAGGACATTTTCTTAGATTGGTTCAATGAAGTGTTTGGCCCCAGTGTGAAGAAATATCTATTGGACAATAATTTGCCACTTAAGTGCCTCCTGATAATGGACAATGCTCCTTGTCATCCTCCAAACTTGGTAGAGAAAATTGTGGAGGAGTTTAAATTCATCAAAGTGAAGTTCTTGCCCCTAATACCACTCCTCTCCTCCAGCCCATGGACCAGCAGGTCATTTCCAACTTTAAAAACTCTATACCAAAGCAATGTTTCAAAAGTGCTTTGATGTGACCACAGACATGAACATAACCCTAAGAGAATTTTGGAAAAACATTTCCATATGCTGCATTGTGTACACCTTATAGGTAAGGCTTGGGAGGGAGTGACTACCAGGACTTTGAACTCTGCCTGGAGAAAATTGTGGCCAGACTGTGTCCTAGAGAGGGATTTTGAAGGTTTTGGGGCTGAGCCTCAGAACCCTGAGCCTGAGCCTGTTTTGGAAGAAATTGTGGAATTGGGCAAGTCTTTGGGGTTAGAGGTGAGTGGTGAGGATGTGGAACAGTTGGTGGAGGAGCACAAGGAAGAGCTAACCACTGAAGATCTGCAAGAGCTTCAACAGCAACTGGAACAAGAGAGCAGAGGTCAGGACAATGGTTCAGAGGAGGAGGTGGAGGTGGAACAAAAATGGAAGAATGTGCCTTCTTCAAGGATTAGGAGATCTGTGCCAAATGGAGTGATGTGCAAGCATTTATGGATGAATATCACCCTAACCATGCTGTTGCAGGCCGTGCTGGCAACCTGTACAATGACACAGTGGTGTGTCATTTCAGGGATGTGTTAAAGAATCGCCAGACACAGAGCTCCCTGGACAAATTTGTTGTTAGAAAGAGGTCTAGTGACTCTCAAGCTGGTCCTAGTGGCATTCAAAGAAAAAGGGAAGTAACCCCAGAAAAGAACTTACCACCTGCAGTGTTAATGGAAGGGGATTCCCCTTCCAAACACTAGCATACTACTCCACCTTCTCCCCTCCTCCCGTCCTCCACACATCAACAACTCTTCAATAAATGTAAGTGACATGTTATTGTACAATATTTGCATGTGTATTTATGTATTCTTTATTCAATTATTTATTATTTAATGTCCAAAAGTTCTAAAAAATATTTTATATAACTACTTTTGGAAGTCTTGGACGGATTAAATTTATTTCCATTATTTCTTATGGGGAAAATTGATTCGTTTAACGATTGTTTCGCCTTAAAATATGCCCTCTCTGACGGATTAATATCGTAAGTCAGGGTACCACTGTATACAGTATAGGGTAAAGCAGGTATTCACCAAGACAACTGTTACTGAACAAACTTTCTTTTATTAAAGGTTTGTCTTGGTAAGTGCGTATTTTAATTCAAATGAGACTGAACTTTTACATCACCAGTACTTATAATCTTATAGTATACTGTAGACCAAGAGCTTAACTTATACCTGTGGGGCTGATCTGAGCATGGAGGTAATGAAGAATCTTTGTAGACTGCCATGAGTCTTCTTCCCAAAACTTTAAGTTGGTGCAACTTTTGAAGTGCATATTTACAGTCTTGATCATTTCTAAAACTGTAAAGAAAAACTGCTTTATTTTTATTTGGGGCTAGTCTGTTACTTAAAAAAACAAAATTCTTCAGTTTCATTATCATTTACCAGTGAGTTATGTGCCAAAAGCTTATTTACACTGTACTTAATGTAATGTACAGTAAAAAAGTAAAAAACAAATAAATATTAATATTAAAACAAATGATCTTATATTTAAGTTACACTTTAAGCGAAGTCAAGTAAAAATTGGTTCCTTCATCCAATTTTTTAAGAATGCATAAATTGCTTCCACTGCAATTCCTCGGAAAATGTTTCCAGCTTTTCACCAGTCTCCATATCCTACCAAAGTGGGGTACACAAAGACATAAACACATTTAACATGATTCATTCAATAGCTGTCTTGCCAAAAGTGAGAGGACACCACACGTAAAATGACCTTGCAAACAGCAACATTTCCATCCATCCTTCAGAAAGCTGGCACTGTACTTCCCACCTCAAGGACTCACGTCCAACTAACCAGTTTCTCCTGAATCCTTTCATAACTACAGTAAATCACATTATATGGCCCCTTCATGGGCAATGGTATACCAAATTTTCATCAATTCTGGATGGTCACATAATTTTTGTATGGCCCCCTTACTTTTACAGATTATTTCTTCATATTATCTATTTAGGTGCAGAGTCAAACAAGACGATCAGATAATGTTGAAAGTCAAATAACCCATCACCGTATACTCAATGATCTGCCGAATTAGTTTGCTTGCACTTCAAAATCATGTAAAATAAAAAATTAACACTTTTCTTCATTCTGATCTAACACACGCCTGCTGGATGCTCAAGCTCTTTCAACATTTAAAATATGTCTGACATGCCTGAAGAAGTGTCTACATGAGCCAACACCTTCAAGAAATGATGTACTTTTCCTATAGAAACATGGCTTCAAAAAAAAAAAAAAAAAATACTCACCTAGCAAGTACAGCTGTGTATTGGCCCCGGCAAGAAATGTGTGTAACATTCCCAGCACCAAAATGTTTCAATAAATCTTCTTTGTCTGCATTAGTAAGAGATTTATCAAATGACCAAACTTTGAGGTGGTGTGGCATCTTGCTATATTATACCTGAGATATTAAAATAATTAATTACATTTAATATTGAGTTCAGGGGCTTGAAATTTTTTATTATGTAAATTCTTTAATATTAAGTGGGCTACATAATGGAAATAGTTATATTTTAGGCCTAAGGAAAGAAAGCATTTTTTTTTGGTAACCCATTTTTATACATAAGCCAACCTACGATTTACCTCTAAATCTACCTTAGGTTGGGTTGGGTTGGGTTACATAATTTTAAGAGAAAAAGGGCCTAGCAATGGATGAATTTTCCCCTATGCATAATCTACTTGATATCTGAGAATTTACGTAATAGATTCTCTCTAAGCTTAAAATTGAGCTAGCTCCTAAACTCAAAGTTGCTCTTAATTACTGATAAATGCAAAGCAATCATGTCTGATCCAAGGAAGGAGTGTGTGGTGCTAATTCCTTGAATCAAGAGCCCTTTAATAGTATCAAACCCATCATTTGAAATTATAACCAGAGTTGCAGCTTCATTACCTGTGACAAGGTCCCCAATGGAAATAAGTTACTTTGTCTGACTTTTTTGGGTTATCCTAGGTAATTTACACGTTACTATAATTATACTTATGTGTACCAGTACCTTAACCTAGCCAATTACAGTGAATGTACACAAAGTTGCAGTGGATATAACACCATTGGCAGAGTAAGGTTAAGTTATGTTAGGTTGTTTTAGGTTTTCTTAGGATGGTTTCAATAAAACTAATTATGTTTCTTACTACTGTATTTGCACAAAATAATGCTATCTACCATGAAAAGCCCACTCAACAGTCTACATTTTGGAATTAAGTCACTTTGAGTTATCCTGGGTAATCTACACATATGTTGTTATGTATGATAATTTATATAACTAGTATTTATGTGTACCTGTACCTGAATAAGCTTACTTACTTATTTTAAACAAAATTTTATTGCCAGAATTCAGAGGAGCAATGTTCATTTATTATTTTAAATCAAAACATAATTTTGTATAAAAAACAGTAAATCTGATCCAATTAAAACAATCAATGAAGACAAGAAAATGACTGGCAACATTGATACATGTTTTCTTGTAAGGTAACTGGGCACAAGAGCAATATATAACAGGAATAATAAAGTAAGACAGAGAGCGAGACGTCCACACCTGACAAAGGCTGGCCCAGAAGTCTAACCTTAGTTCTTCCTCTTTTTTTTTTGTTGTTGGGGTTTATAGGGCTCCTGACAGCTTACACCGGATCATATTATTGGTGTTTATAGGGCAACTGGAAGCTTACGCCGTATCATCTTGTTGGGTATATATTCAAATTCAAATTTTATCTCCGCATGATACACTGTTTTTTCCAGAAGTAATAATAATAATATATTTATTTCTACAAGATTATGGAAACACGTCCCTAATGTTTTGCAGCCGTACCGGAGGAGATTCGAACGCCGGACCTGTGTGTGAACTGAGTGCACTAGCGATCGAGCTAGTAAGTAAGTTTATTCAGGTATACACAAATACAGTTACATATATTATCATACATAGCAGCACATGTGTAGAGAACCCAGGATAACCCAAAAAGTCAGACAGAGTGACTTACGGGACAATTTTGTCCCAAGATGCGACCCACACCAGTCAACTAACACCTAGGTACACATTTTACTGATGGGTGAACATAGACAACCGGTGTAAGGAAACACGTCCGATGTTTCCAACCCTTCGCCGGGAATCGAACCCAGAACCTCACCTTGTGAAACGAGAGCTTTTGCCACCAGGCCACGGGGCACATATGTTATTATGCATAATAATTGTACTTATGTGCACCTGTACCTAAATAAATTTCTTCTTCTCGTTAGGGTTTATAGGGCCACTGACCACTTCCGCAGTATCAAGCCCTGCTTCCCGTTGTACGAAGAAGAGATATTGCTGAAAGTTGGGCGATTAAAGAAGAGGGAACAGGAGCCCCTTCGTAAATATAAATATAAATTAGAAGTTTCCAATTAGACCAGGTGGACCCCCTTCCTCGCCAAGCCCTAGCAGAGCGAGACGCGAATACTTCACCTGAGTTCAGTAACCGGCTTCCATCAAAAGCGTTAAAGAATTTCGCTGAGCGGAAAAAATGGAGTTTGCCGAAATTAATCCAATGAAAGATTCCCTCCTGTAACGTGCCCAGGGGGCAAAATAAAATGAGGACAAGCGTCCCACAGAGAACGGGGAAAATTTGCCAGTGATTCTCGGGCGAAAGTAAGACGTCCACATTCGGGGAAGGCTGGTGCAGGAGACATTGGTTCACTGATGTGTTTTCACTTGGGGTTCTTCTGGGCCACAAAAAGTTATGCTTTATTGACCTCTTCTTTCCGGAAGTCCGGGAAAATGTATCGTCCAAATATGGACTGAAAACAGAAAGGAAACAAAGTTTCCTCCTTAAAAAAACAAAGGAACGTGAAATTCCAATTTAAATCAAGTGGCCCCAGCCACCGGCAGAGCCAGGCATAGTCTTCTTTTCGTTTATCTTCTATATTTGTGAGTGTGTATACACACTAACATTACAGAACTATCCTTACAGGGTAATGACACTAAAAGTAGAGTAAACTATAAATATTTAATACAATATTGAATAGCATAAGGACTAAAAAGTAGCATATTTTATCAGTATGCTTCTTGCCTGAAGGTGGCTTTCAGTATATGTGGTGTGCCTGCAATTAATTCATTACATCTATGGTACACTGGAACCGCAATGACCCAGTCCCAGGACCATCCCTTCTGGCTGATGACTTGATCAGTCACTCTGTTGGTGATAGCAGCGCAGTCCAACATAGCCTGATAGCTAGAAATTTGTTGGTAAATTTTCCTTTGCAGCCTACAATTTCAGACACACATACAGCAAATTTCCAAGAAAGTCTCCAAAACAGTAGGAATCCTTTCAAAGTTACGGTACTATGTACCCCAATCAGCTCTTCTAGCTCTGTACCACTCTCTCATTTATCCTTACCTCACCTATGGTATTTGTGCATGGGGCTCAACCACAGCAAATCACCTTAAGCCTTTAATAACCCAACAAAAAGCTGCAGTACGATTGATTACTAACTCCTGCATTAGACAACATACTCCACCACTTTTCAAGAGTCTTAACTTGCTTAATATACAAAACATCCACCTTCAAGGACCATAACAACGTAGCAATTGCATCTGCTCGAAAAATGACAGGATGGATAATGAGAACCTTCAAAACCAGGGATGCCAAGCCCATGTTGACACTTTACAGATCGCTTGTTCTATCTAGGCTGGAATATTGCTGAACACTAACTGCACCTTTCAAGGCGGGTGAAATTGCTGACCTTGAAAATGTGCAGAGAACCTTCACGGCACGCATAAGTGCGATAAACCACCTCAACTACTGGGAACGCTTGAAGTTCCTAAACCTGTACTCTCTAGAACGCAGGCGGGAGAGATACATTATTATATACACATGGAAAATTCTCGAGGGCTTAGTACCAAACTTGCACACAAAAATCACTCCCTACGAAAGCAAAAGACTCGGCAGGCGATGTATCATCCCCCCAATGAAGAGCAGGGGTGCCACTAGCACGTTGAGGGACAACACAATAAGTGTCAGGGGCCCAAGATTGTTCAACTGCCTCCCAGCATACATCAGGGGGATTACCAACAAGCCCCTGGCTGTCTTCAACCAGGCACTGGACAGGCACCTCAAGTCGGTACCTGATCAGCCGGGCTGTGGTTCGTACGTTGGACTGCGTGCGGCCAGCAGTAACAGCCTGGTTGATCAGGCTCTGGTCCAACAGGAGGCCTGGTCACAGACCGGGCCGCGGGGGCGTTGACCCCTGGAATTCTCTCCAGGTAGACTCCAGGTAGACTTATTATTGCGCCTACTACATACACAGAACACTATACTCAAATACACACACATATATATATATATATATATATATATATATATATATATATATATATATATATATATAGTGTGTGTGTGTGTCTACCTACCGGGAGAGAATTCCAGGGTCAACGCCCCGGCCGTCTGTGTGTATGTATTATATATATATATATATATATATATATATATATATATATATATATATATATATATATATATGTGTGTGTGTATGTATTATATATATATATATATATATATATATATATATATATATATATATATATATATATATATATATATATATATATATATATATATAAACAGAACACACAGCCATAATACAAGACACAAATCACTCTTCGATATTCCTCGTGTCCATCTCTCCTTATCCAAAATGCTATGCACGTAAAGTGCCCGAAGATCTGGAATTCATTGCCAGAACACACTAAAGGTCCCCTGCTGTCTGCATATCAGTTTAAAACCCTACTAAGAAATCACCTAATACCTACCAGTTACTCAAAAGCTCCTCATATTGTGCTGAGTATTGCTCAACCACTTGCTCACTACTTCAAAATTAGGAAGTCTAAATTTTATTGCTTTAAATAGTACTAAATTGTAATACATCATATTGTAAATAGTTTTAAATTGTTTTATTGTAATACTGTAATCTTTATAAGCTAATTCAATACTGTAATTATTCTCTACTAGACTTATCAAAGCCATACAGCATTACCTAATAGAATATTTAATTCTCTTGTACTCACTGTAACTTATCTAATGACCATATGAACTATTATTGCCTTCCTAATCTAAAGTTAATTTTTAAGTTTGCCCGAAATGCTGTACATACTAAGGGGCTTTTGGCATGTACACTCAACTATTATATTACTCTGTACAACCATGTAGCATGTCAAAATACTTCTTATTCTTATGTATGACGGGAGGATGTTCAAGACTTGTGGAGGGGTTAAGTATATTAGATAGTAATAATAATATAATAATAATAATAATATTTTTATTTGGGCATGATACAAAGAATTACATTTGGTTATTGAGATTACATGAGGTGTACATGAGGTGTACAGCATCACAAATATTACCATTTAATTTTTAGCATGACATATGAGAAGGCCATTAAATAAACAATTAATTATCGATTCAAAACTATGCAATATAAGGAATAATGTCCCTCAAACGTAGTCACCTAAGAGCAATACTATCAGATTTCTTAACATGTTTTAATATTACTTTAAACCGGTTTATTTTGAGATTTTGTAAGAAAGAAAACTAAGAGTTTAGTGTGGAAAATTCAATGTGCATAGTATTTTGAAGGATATTCAATGGTTGATTTTCAATTTAAGAATCTTTCTTTTTCAAAAGAATATCAATGCCCTTCTTATGTGGTGGAGACTGTAGCAATTTAGGTCACTACATGTAAGAATCGGTATAAAGCCAGTAAGTAATAAATTTATTTAGGTACAGGTACACATATGTACAATTATCATACATAGTAATATATGCAAGAAATCTTTAGCTCAAGTACTTTCACACTTCTCAGTGCGTCATCAGGAGCTATGCAATGTTGCAAGAGAGCAACTAAAGCAGGGGGAGAGTTCTCAGAGTAGCGTAGTGTGGATGTGCCACCGGCCAGAGTAGCATAGTGCGGATGTGTCACCGGCCAGAGTAGCATAGTGCGGATGTGTCACTGGTCAGAGTAGCATAGTGCGGATGTGCCACCGGCCAGAGTAGCATAGTGCGGATGTGTCACCGGCCAGAGTAGCATAGTGCGGATGTGTCACTGGCCAGAGTAGCATAGTGCGGATGTGCCACCGGCCAGAGTAGCATAGTGCGGATGTGTCACCGGCCAGAGTAGCATAGTGCGGATGTGTCACCGGCCAGAGTAGCATAGTGCGGATGTGTCACTGGCCAGAGTAGCATAGTGCGGATGTGTCACTGGCCAGAGTAGCATAGTGCGGATGTGTCACTGGCCAGAGTAGCATAGTGCGGATGTGTCACTGGCCAGAGTAGCATAGTGCGGATGTGTCACTGGCCAGAGTAGCATAGTGCGGATGTGTCACTGGCCAGAGTAGCATAGTGCGGATGTGTCACTGGCCAGAGTAGCATAGTGCGGATGTGTCACTGGCCAGAGTAGCGTAGTGCGGATGTGTCACTGGCCAGAGTAGCATAGTGCGGATGTGTCACTGGCCAGAGTAGCATAGTGCGGATGTGTCACTGGCCAGAGTAGCATAGTGCGGATGTGTCACTGGCCAGAGAAGCATAGTGCGGATGTGTCACTGGTCAGAGTAGCATAGTGCGGATGTGTCACTGGCCAGAGTAGCGTAGTGCGGATGTGTCACTGGCCAGAGTAGCATAGTGCGGATGTGTCACTGGCCAGAGTAGCATAGTGCGGATGTGTCACTGGCCAGAGTAGCATAGTGCGGATGTGTCACTGGCCAGAGTAGCATAGTGCGGATGTGTCACTGGCCAGAGAAGCATAGTGCGGATGTGTCATTGGCCAGAGTAGCATAGTGCGGATGTGTCACTGGCCAGAGTAGCAAAGTGCGGATGTGTCACTGGACAGAGTAGCATAGTGCGGATGTGTCACTGGCCAGAGTAGCAAGTAGGATGTCACCAGAGAGCATAGTCGGATGGTCCGGCAGAGTAGCATAGTGCGGATGTGTCACTGGCCAGAGAGCATAGTGTGGATGTGTCACTGGCCAGAGTAGCATAGTGGGATGTGTCACTGGCCAGAGTAGCATAGTGCGGATGTGTCACTGGCCAGAGTAGCATAGTGCGGATGTGTCACTGGCCAGAGAGCATAGTGCGGATGTGTCACTGGCCAGAGTAGCATAGTGCGGATGTGTCACTGGCCAGAGTAGCTAGTGCGGATGTGTCACTGGCCAGAGTAGCATAGTGCGGATGTGTCACTGGCCAGAGTAGCATAGTGCGGATGTGTCACCGGCCAGAGTAGCATAGTGCGGATGTGTCACTGGCCAGAGAAGCATAGTGGGATGTGTCACTGGCCAGAGTAGCATAGTGGGATGTGTCACTGGCCAGAGTAGCATAGTGCGGATGTGTCACCTGGCCAGAGTAGCATAGTGCGGATGTGTCACTGGCCAGAGTAGCGTAGTGCGGATGTGTCACTGGCCAGAGTAGCATAGTGCGGATGTGTCACTGGCCAGAGTAGCATAGTGCGGATGTGTCACTGGCCAGAGTAGCATAGTGCGGATGTGTCACTGGCCAGAGTAGCATAGTGCGGATGTGTCACTGGCCAGAGTAGCATAGTGCGGATGTGTCACTGGCCAGAGTAGCATAGTGCGGATGTGTCACTGGCCAGAGTAGCATAGTGCGGATGTGTCACTGGCCAGAGTAGCATAGTGCGGATGTGTCACTGGCCAGAATAGCGTAGTGCGGATGTCACCGGCCACGGACGGTGACATCCGCACTACGCTACTCTGTGAACTCTCTCCCTCCTTTAGTTGCTCTCTTGCAACATTGCATAGCTCCTGATGACGCACTGAGAAGTGTGAAAGTACTTGAGCTAAAGATTTCCACCTCTCGTGGCTTGTCTTGCATAATTAAGATCGCCCGTCTGCGATTGTTTGCATAGCAACATATGTGTAAATTACCTAGGATAACTCCCAAAAAAGTCAAAGTGTCTTATTTCCATTGTGGTCCTTTAGCCAAAGATATCATCTGTATTTATTGTTTGAGTTATTATAATTTAGTGGTGGCATCCAGTGCCTGACGCAGCACAGCCAAAGTGAAGTCTACATCACCATGGGTGATACACATTGGAGGTTTGATCCTGAACACCTGAAATACAAAAAAAAATATTCAATAACTGAGAATAGTATTTATTCAGTGGAGAGTGCTAAACACAATGGGTTCATACAGCACTCGGATGATGAGAGGCAATCATGTCTGAGCCATCAAAGAAAGCCCTAAGCCCATAGGGGCATACAGAGAATTGGGAATGGAAGGCAATAAAATTTGATCCAAGGAAGTGGAGGGTAGCTCCAGTTCGCTGGATCAAGAACGCTTTAGCGGCGTCTAGGTACCCCCTCCCTTCCCCTTGAAGAATAAATTTTGGAAATTTATAGTATATAGGCTGTTTTAAGTTACAAATTACCAATTTGAAAATCGAATAATTTTGTCGATTTATTTATTTTAAAGTCTATCTACTGAACAAGCACTACTGCGCCTTACATTTTCAACCCTAAACTATATATTAAAGTGGACTCAGCATAAATATTCGAGGCACACACCTGCATGTGTGTGTATACATTATCTGACGCGGTTACACTGTGGCAGATATAATGTTTGTTCAGGAAAAAAGACAAGTGTTTCATGACGTAGGTCTTCGTCATATAATGACCCACAGCTGGAGCTTTTCGTCATCTGACCGAGGACTTCCACTTACTCACCTGACCGAGGACTTCCACTTACTCATCTGACCGAGGGCTTCCACTTACTCATCTGACCGAGGGCTTCCACTTACTCACCTGACCGAGGACTTCCACTTACTCATCTGACCGAGGACTTCCACTTACTCACCTGACCGAGGACTTCCACTTACTCATCTGACCGAGGACTTCCACTTACTCACCTGACCGAGGACTTCCACTTACTCACCTGACCGAGGACTTCCACTTACTCACCTGACCGAGGACTTCCACTTACTCATCTGACCGAGGACTTCCACTTACTCACCTGACCGAGGACTTCCACTTACTCACCTGACCGAGGACTTCCACTTACTCACCTGACCGAGGACTTCCACTTACTCACCTGACCGAGGACTTCCACTTACTCACCTGACCGAGGACTTCCACTTACTCACCTGACCGAGGACTTCCACTTACTCACCTGACCGAGGACTTCCACTTACTCACCTGACCGAGGACTTCCACTTACTCACCTGACCGAGGACTTCCACTTACATAACACTGTGTAAAGATATGTGGTAAATATTTGCTTTACACTGAGAACATCATATTTTAATATTGTGGGTTTAACTTACTTAAACAAATTGTTCAATAGAGTAAATAAATTAGGCTATTATATATGAAAATAAAAATGTTTATTTCCCTGCAAAGCTTATAATGTGTGGTTTACATATTGCAAAATATTAATTACAAAGAAAGCCATTAGCATGCCTAGGCATTTTGGGCATGAAACTTAACAATATTGCATTATGGTGCTAAACTAGTTTTCGTGAAGGAAAATGGCATATAATATAAAAATTTGCAAAATTTTTAACACTTTTCCTTGGGGGAGGGGAATGTTTACTGATCTCCGTTATAAACAATATTCATTTTATTAACTGCAACATTTCTATATAGTATACTAACGCCATTTTACTTACATTTCCATGGAAGCCTCCTTTACCCAGGAGGACACCATGGTCTTTACAAATGTCCCATATTTGCATCATGAGGTGTGGACTCAGAGGTGTACGTGTAGTAGCATCTTGTACCATCTCCATGCCAATCATGAGTCCCTTGCCTCGTACGTCGCCCACTACTGAGTACTCTTCCCTGAAAGGTAAAGTCATTTTGTCAAACATTTTTATTCGTTCTTCCTCATTTATCGTGTTCCTTCTCGATTATTCCAACTGTTAATGATTATTGCAAAAAAAAAGTTTCTCCTCTATTTTCTCAATAATACTTAACCCAATGGAAATAAGTCACTTTGACTTTTTTTTTTTTTTTTTTTTTTGGGGGGGTTATCCTAGGTATCTACCCATATGCTATGTCTGATAATTTATGTAACTGTACCTGAATAAACTTACCACATACCATAGAGTTGGCCTTATGTTACCTGGAGGGTATTCCAGGGGTCAACGCCCCCGGGGCCCGTTCCATGACCATAAGAACATAAGAAAGAAGGAACACTGCAGCAGGCCTACTGGCCTATGCGAGGCAGGTCCAAGTCTCTAACAGGCTTAAGCCAATGCCCCGACCCAGCCAGGTCAGGTTACATTCACTTAAGGAAGGAACACTGCATCTGACCTAGTAGCACAAGCTAGTCAGGACCAACTCACACCCAACCGCACCCACTCATATAATTATCTAGCCGACCACCTGGAGCTACCGTCTCCAGGTAGTCAGGTCACTACCACTTAAGGAATTAGTACGGCAACTGACCTGGTAGTACAAGCTAGTCAGGTCCAAACTCACACCCACCCATGTATTTATCTATCCTATTTTTAAAACTACACAACGTCTTAGCATCTATGACGGTACTCGGGAGTTTGTTCCACTCATCCACAACTCTATTACCAAACCAGTGCTTTCCTATATCCTTCCTGAATCTGAACTTTTCCAACTTGAAACCATTGCTGCGAGTCCTGTCTTGGCTGGATATTTTCAGCACGCTATTTACACCCCCTTTATTTATTCCTGTTTTCCATTTATACACCTCAATCATATCCCCCCTAATTCTACGCCTTTCTAGAGAGTGCAGATTCAGGGCCCTCAGTCTATCCTCATAGGGAAGATTTCTGATACATGGTATCAACTTTGTCATCCTCCTTTGTACGTTTTCCAGCGCATTTATATTAATTCTGTAACACGGTGACCAGAACTGTGCAGCATAATCTAAATGAGGCCTAACCAAAGATATATAGAGTTGAAGAACAACCTGAGGACTTCTATTATTTATGCTTCTTGATATGAAGCCAAGGATTCTGTTAGCTTTATTGAAAACACTTATGCACTGTTGTCTTTGCTTCAGATTACTACTAACCAGAACTCCTAAATCCTTCTCGCAATCACAAGTAATAAGATCTACATTATTCAGTTTATATGTGGCATGGTTATTGTCCTGCCCAACATTTAGAACTTTGCATTTGTTTACATTAAACTGCATCTGCCACTTCTCCGACCACTGCATCAGTCTATTCAAATCATCCTGGAGTGCTCTAATGTTCTCATTTGAATGATTTGGAAGGCCTATTTTGGTGTCATCAGCATAGGTTGTATGTCCACTCAAAGTATCTGTATGTTCTTCTATTTTCTAGACTTGACCTGATGATGAGAATAGAGGTTTTCTCGAAACGTCGTCACTAACATGAACATTGCGTATAATTAACCCAGAACTCGGAGAGGAAATTTTTTAGATATTTCGGTAGGCTCTGAACCATTATCAAGGTGATGAATAAAACTTTTTCAGCACTTGGCTTAATCAGTCCAATACAGAATTACCCAAACTCACCACGTGATAATGGGGTACGAAGGATCGAAACTTTGCCTAAAGTTTACTGTCTATACTGTTTACCTGGAGTTTACCTGGAGAGGGTTCCGGGAGTCAACGCCCCCGCGGCCCGGTCTGTGACCAGGCCTAGGTTAGTTGTGAATTGTTCCAGTCACGGGATTGTGGGTTAGTTGAAAATTGTTCCAGTAACAGTATTGTGGGTTAATTGAAAATTGGAACAATTTTCAACTATTGTGGGTTAGTTGTAAATTGTGTCAGTGACAGTTTCGTGGTATTTATTTTTAATTAATGGTTGTCTTTATCCTGCCATTCATGCAAATTTTCCACTTACATACTAGGCTGCTGACGTACATCTATGACTCGTACAATTTTTGGATAAATATTTACCTGAGTTTAGCCAAACTATGCAGGAAATATGTCCCCACCTCGAGAGCTTTATGTTGTGTCTTCTCTTCCTCAAGAACCTGAAACAAATATTTATAACTATCCTTAGAACACATGCTTTCAAAACACTGCCTCACATAGTATTTTATACTGGTCACTATATATGAAATACCCATTATATTCTTCATGATTTTTTATCTAGTTTTAGTATGTAAAGTCTGTTTTAAAATTAATTCGTCTTATATTTATTTACTCTTTTCTGTACATACAGTGTATAATAACATTTCAGTGTTGGTTAGTTGGTTAATGGGGCTTAAAAGCCTATCGACTACTCAGTCAAGAATACTGCTGTTAGGTTAATTTTCATGTAAATTAACACATGGTTACAACAAACTTGAGTTAATAGCGTTATTTTGCACCCCATATCCATGGTGTGGGTGGTAGTCAAAAGTTCACAGAGGCACATAAAGGGTCCAGGGACTGAGCCCCAAAGTTTTGATAGCTAAACAAGTTACTATTTACAAGTTAATGGTGTGGTTACAACCGTAATGAGTTATTTATTTTGCAGACATGAATTCAGTCACAAAAAATTAGTGTAGTTTATATGAGGTTTTCAATAATTTATATTAACTTATATTTTTAGCAAGGTATGGTTGAATTTAAACAAGTTTAAGAGGTTATGTGTTATTTACAATAGGCAGTCAGGGTATTTCTCCTGGATGACTGTAAATGTCACTGTGGATAAAATACTTTGACATTTCTTGAATATTTATTTGTGAGAGTTGTTTCTGAATTCATTAATTTTATCGCATTCCAGCACATAATGGCACAGGGTGTGACAATTGTTCATGTGGCAAAGCTTACACTTGCTTATGTCACTACTGCCAGGTTCCAGCTGCCAGTAGTGACATCCAAGAATTTGCTGATTGTGTTGGATGCACATAGACATGTGACTAGTTCTGCATGGTGGAATGATGATAAAGTGACTAGTGTTAATCCCCCTCAAATCAATGAAGTTCAATTAAAGTTCTTTTCGTATTATTGTCCCCCAACTACTAGTTGACAGCCCAGGATTGTAATCTACTCCCTCCTTACTAATTCTTCAGTTCTGTCATGCATCTGCAGGTGTACTTTCACTCCAGTATCTATAATCGATCAAACTTTAATTAACTGTTTTCAAATGTAGAAAGAAGGCTGGGAGAGGAACCCCTAGGTAGCATCACTGAGGCAAGAACTTTGTGTTGCTTTAAATGCAAGTTGGACGAGTACGTGAGCGAGTGTGAGTGGGTGTGAGTTAGACCTCTCTAGTATGGACCAGTAGGCCTGCTGCAGTGTTCCTTCCTTCTTATATTAATTTGTAAGTGATGCAAAATGGCAATACTTAAGAAGTCTTACCTCAAGAACAGATATTCCAACTGCCGAGGCAACTGGATTACCACCAAATGTGTTGAAGTGTAGAGCCTGAGACATAGTTTTGGCCACAGCTGACGTGGTAACAACAGCAGCAACTGGGAAGCCATTCCCCATACCTTTAGCCATAGTCACAATGTCAGGAACAACGCCGTGGCCTTCAAAGCCCCAGAAATGCTCTCCAGTCCGACCAAAGCCTGTCTGCACCTGTAAGAGGACAAATAGAAATATTATATAAAATAAAACATGTGTAGGGTACACAGGTTTTTTGAACATGCGAACTATACATTCACTTTTTTATGCTGTAGAGAAGAAACTACATATACATAGAATGTTACCTCATCTGAGACACAGAGTCCTCCATGGGAACGGACCAGCTCGAAGGCCTTCTTCAAGTAACCCAGAGGATACTGCACCGTACCTCCAACTCCCTTATGATCCACAATTTGTTAACAAACATAAAAGATAAAAGTTAATATGAATACGAATATGTATGACGGTGAATCATTACTACTTAAAAATACATTCTGAATCGAAAATTTATGAAATTTCTTACTTGCAAAGCAATACTACTAATACAAGACATAATATTTACTGATAATGTGTTAATTAAAATAGTTAAATTACATGTTATTATATCATTCTTTGTTGCAATTATCTATCATGAATATTTTCAAGCTTCACAAGACACATATGGTACAAAAAATACCAACGGTAATACTATTTTACCTGAATAGATTCAGCAAAGAAAGCTGCAAGTTTTCCTTTAGGCAGAGAATACATGAGAACTTCTTGAAGTTGATCCACATAATTGTGTGTTGATGAACAGACACCATCCAGCACCTGACTCTCCTCAGAACGCACACTCTGCACAGGAGAGTCCCTGTGTCCACCCCACAACCCTCTGTAGGGATCTGGGTTTGTTGCCTGTACATAGTTCTCACATTATAGTATTATTGTATATCTTAAGGCACCCGTAAAACGTCTCACCTTTTATATAGTTCATTTTATAGGCTAAGAGCTGTTAGTGTGGTATACCCCCAAGGATATGAGACCAAAATAGTCGACTAGTATTGAATACCAAGGTACCTATATATTATTTTGTGACCAGCAGGTGTAACGAGACTTGCTCATATATATCACCAACCAAATAATCGAACTCATTCCTATCACTGAAACAATAAAGAACAATAAGAAACAATACAGTGACTGGAACAATACAGTGACTGGAACAATACACAAATAACCATTTAGTCACATTTTGTAAATGGACCAAGTGGGACCGAAACGTCGTCGTAAGCTCCTCTCTCCTATGTGCGGGTTATTTATGCATCGAAACAGTAAATAAATTAAATAAGTTCTTCTCAGCTTATGGGATGAAACCCAGTCAGAAAAAAACAAAATTTTCATTCCTAAGTTAGAGATTAGGTACCTCGCTGATACTCAGCCAAGCTCTCTATACCTATCACTAGTTTTACTGGGGTAATTTCTGCAATATATAAATTCGCTAAAAGTAATAATGCAAGGAACAGAACTAATATACCATCGATCATATATAAAAACGCTGTTCACATGTACTCACCTAATTGTGGTTGCAGGGGTCGATACTTAGCTCCTGGCCCCCGCCTCTTCACTGACCGCTACTAGGTCCTCTCCCTCCCTGCTCCATGAGCTTTATCATACCTCATCTTAAAGCTATGTATGGTTCCTGCCTCCACTACATCACTTGATAGACTATTCCACTTCCTGACAACTCTATGGCTGAAGAAATACTTCCTAACATCCCTTTGACTCATCTGAGTCTTCAACTTCCAATTGTGACCCCTAGTTTCTCTGTCCCCTCTCTTGAACATCCTGTCTCTGTCCACCTTATCTGTTCCACGCAGTATTTTGTATGTCGTTATCATGTCTCCCCTAACCCTCCTGTCCTTCAGTGTCGTCAGGCCGATTTCCCTTAACCTTTCTTCATAGGATATTCCCCTTAGCTCCAGAACTAACCTTGTCGCAAACCTTTGCACTTTCTCTAATTTCTTGACGTGCTTGACCAGGTGTGGGTTCCAAACTGGTGCTGCATACTCCAATATGGGCCTGACGTACACGGTGTACAGTGTTTTGAACAATTCCTTACTAAGGTATCGGAACGCTATTCTCAGGTTTGCCAGGCGCCCATATGCTGCAGCAGTTATCTGGTTGATGTGTGCTTCCGGAAACGTGCTCGGTGTTATACTCACCCCAAGATCTTTCTCCTTGAGTGAACATAAGAACATAATAAAGAAGGAACACTGCAGCAGGCCTGTTGGCTACCTAGCCTATACTCTGTCTGCGGTCTTCTTTGCCCTTCCCCGATCTTCATGACTTTGCTTTTAGCAGGGTTAAACTCGAGAAGCCAGTTGCTGGACCACGTATCCAGCCTGTCCAGGTCTCTTTGTAGTCCTGTCTGATCCTCATCTGATTTAATTCTCCTCATTAACTTCGCATCGTCTGCGAACATGGACATGTGTAATCATAACTTTGCAGCATTGTTTAGCAAATCTGCAGAAGCCAAGACTTCCTAACATACCTACACTAGCAAGGATTATGGCGGTTCACAAAAGTGGAAACCCGATCCATTATCAATAATTACAGGTGGAATTTCTAACTTGCCATTATTAGCTAACATGTTTATTATATTAATACATAAACAAATGTACGCATTGGTTTTAAGGCCAGAAAAAGTGCAACTGATACAATAATAAAAATGCTAAATTAAATTTATGTATCCCTAGACAATGATGAATATCCAGTAGGCCTCTTTGTTGATGTAAAAAACTTTAGACGAAGTAAAGCAGATTATACTGCTTAAAACAGAGGTCATGTTCTCACATATAAAGTCCAACCTTAACAACAGACAACAACACATGACCATTAATAATAACACTTCAAGGACTCAACCTGTACACAGAGGGGTGCCCTATTGTGCTGCTCTAGGTCCTCTTGTTATTTCGTATATACTTCAATAATCTACCTAAAGCTTCCCAGGAGTATGAATAGTTTTTTCGGAGATGGCAGGAATTTTATTATCTCATATCCAGATCCAGTTGTCTTCAGCAACACTGCTCATGAAGACTCGTCAAGATGTCAATATATATATATATATATATATATATATATATATATATATATATATATATATATATATATATATATATATATATATATATATATATATATATATATATATATATATATATATATATATATATATATATATATATATATATATATATATATATATATATATATGCAAAAGATCACAGTAAACAGGTGATATCAAAATATGCAAGACAACCACTATGAAAAAATAGAGGAATTCCAAGCGCTTCGTGACTACTCACATTATCAAGGAACTATAACAGGAAACATGATAAGCCCTTCTTGTCATGTTTCCTGTTATAGTTCCTTGATAATGTGAGTAGTCACGAAGCGCTTGAATTCCTCTATTTTCATAGTGGTTGTCTTGCATATATATATATATATATATATATATATATATATATATATATATATATATATATATATATATATATATATATATATATATATATATATATATATATAATATCTTTATTTACAACAAGTACATGTACAAGGTATACAGGCCTAGCTGACATCAATGACATACTACTATATAGAAAGTCCCTTGTTATGCAGAGCATTTCGGGCAAATTAGGTCATTGTCCCAGAATGCGACCCACACCAGTCCACTAACACCCAGGTACCCATTTTACTGATGGGGGAACATAGACAACCGGTGTAAAGAAACACGCCCAAAGTTTCTACCCTCGCTGTGAATCGAACGCAGACCCTCGCCGTGTGAAGCGAAAGCTTTAGCCACCAGGCAACGGGGCGCCATACAAACATACAAACATACAAAACATTCACACTTACTATCACTACTATATTTGTATTCCACAATAATTATTATAATTAAAATTGCCAGTACAAGCTTGCATTACTATCTCCTCAGATTACCATAAATGTTTACTTAAAAATTATCATTACATTTAATAATCTTCAGATAACTTATTTATTTTAAATTTAGCATTAAAATAATCTCACTTCAAGCATACAACTGTATAAAGCCAAGAAGGTTCCACTTTTACTCTGACCAAAACACTACGTGAGGCGTGGTCATGTACCGGGTCGCGGGGGTGTTGACCCCCGAAATACCCTCCAGGTATACGTAACCCTCCAGGTATACGTAACACCCTCCAGGTATACGTAACCCTCCAGGTATACGTAACACCCTCCAGGTATACGTAACACCCTCCAGGTATACGTAACACCCTCCAGGTATACGTAACACCCTCCAGGTATACGTAACACCTCCGGTAACGTAACCCTCAGGTATACGTAACACCCTCAGGTATACGTAACACCTCCAGGTATACGTAACACCCTCCAGGTATACGTAACACCCTCCAGGTATACGTAACACCCTCCAGGTATACGTAACACCCTCCAGGTATACGTAACACCCTCCAGGTATACGTAACACCCTCCAGGTATACGTAACACCCTCCAGATATACATAACACCCTCCAGGTATACGTAACACCCTCCTGGTATACGTAATACCCCACCCTCCAGGTATACGTAACATTTTGAAAACAAAATGACTTGCCTGAGGTCATATCAGGGACTGATAACCTCGTCTTTTTGTATATAGTTTTACAGTCTTCCAATTATGTTTTGATAAAGTCACATGTTGCACATGTATGTAAGTCTTCATGATGTCGGTATTGTGTACCTTACCTGTACACATACATGCACACCATACATGTACACCATACATGTACACCATACATGTACACCATACATGTACACCTCCAGCCTTGCAAAGGAACATTGTAAACTTACATTGTGAATCCCAAATCCATTAGCAAAGTTGTATTTCCATGCGCCTTGAGCGGTGAGTCCCGCCGTATAGGGCGACGCGCCATGATAGCTGTTTCTTAGTGACACTATGTCGTAGTTGCCGGTGTATAGCCTAGCCATCATCATGGCCAGGTCGTTGGCTTCAGATCCACTATTGACAAAATAAACAACCTGTAACACAAAAGGATTATTATAATAAAAAGAAGCGCTAAACCTACTAGGGTCATACAGAGCTGAAAAGAAAAAGAATAATGCTTAGAATCGCGTCTCCTCCCCCCCCCAACACCAGGGAAAAGTTTAATGAAGTTCCTAAATTAAACTTTCATTTTACAGAAAAAAATATTTAAGTTACGTTTCGCAATATATATATATATATATATATATATATATATATATATATATATATATATATATATATATATATATATATATATCGAATCGTAACTTAAATATTTTTCTGTATATATATATATATATATATATATATATATATATATATATATATATATATATATATATAAAATATATATATATATATATATATATATATGTCGTGCCGATTAGGTAAAACTGGTCAATTAGCAAGAACTCATCTAAAATTAAGTCCTTTCTAAAATTTTCTCTTATACGTTTAAAGATATATTTTTTTCATTTATGTTAATGTAAGAATTTATAATTTTGTTCCAAGAGAAACTTTGAAAACCTACCTAACCTTATTACAACAAGCGCAATTTAATTTAGCCTAACCCAACTAAATATATTTTAGATACGTTAACATTAATTTAATAATAAAGAAACACAATGAAATATATTTTTTTCGTTATGTTCAGAAGGATTTTGGCGAAATTATTGCATACACAAATTTTCACTTGTCTTATATGGCAAGATGAGCGTTGCTATTTAAGCCAAAATCGCAAGTTTTACCTAATCGGCACGACATATATATATATATATATATATATATATATATATATATATATATATATATATATATATATATATATATATAAAATTGTATAATATTTTATTGTTGATGTGAATTTTTAATATTTAAACGCACACACGCACAACTAGGAGCTGTGATTCGAGCCCTGCAACCACATATAGGTGAGTACACACACACAATAAGTGTTTTATCCAGTGGTATATTACCAACCATTCTGGAAAAATACCGTCTTTGTCTACTATAACTATCGAATAACCACTTCAACGTGTTTAACTTCAAGAATACCTTGTTAAAATATAAGATAATATTTTTGTGACTAAATTCATGTCTGCATAAATAATTCATTAAGATTGTAACCAGATATGCATATATAACTTGTTTACTTATCCAAACTTTGCTGGCCAGTCCCTAGACCCGTTATGTGCCGCTCTAGTATTTGGAGTTCTGCCCATACAATGGGTATGGGGTGCATAATAAAGATATTAAATAAATACACATTATTATTATTATTATTATTATATATATATATATATATATATATATATATATATATATATATATATATATATATATATATATATATATATATATATATATATACATATATATATTACATAAAAGAGCAAACTCTCACATTAAGGTCTGCAGGAAGTTTGTGAGTAAGTCGTTGGGCATACTCGTGAATCATTGGGTGCAGGTAGATATTAGTGGTGTGCCAGAGTTTATTTAACTGTTCTGTGGCTGCAGCTAACACCTTTCTGAAAAATATAATTATATAGTTAACTCACTAAATCGTAATAAGACGAATTGTAAACATCTGACGGAACGAATAGGGGCCAGGAGCTGAGACTCATCCCATGCAATCATATATATGTGATAGCAGGATTCGGACCCATGATGAGCCAGACCTAAAATTAGAAGCACTGGCTTGCTAACTTCAGGACTTGATTGCCATGCGTTCGAATCCTGTCCGTTCCGTGAGTTATATTTCTAATCTAAACGAGTGGTTAACGAAATTTAAGGTCAAACTTAGCTATGTGTTCGAGTATTATTTTCGCATAACAAGGGTTTAACAAACAAGAGGGGAACCTCTGTTTTTCAAACCTTGAAGAACCTTTGGACTTTTAACAAGTCACAAAAGGTGACTTGTGAAACGTCTAAGATGGTCCGAAACGTCGTCAGAAATTGTTCTCTATCTCTTGTGTGGGTTATCTGTGTATTTCAAGCCTTGATTTTAACCTGGCCAATCTCTCAGTTTCGTAGATATTAAATACCTTGAATACCAACTAAAAAAAATACAATAGTAATAATAATAATATCCTAGAGTTCGGGGAATTTTTTTAATAGTTAATAGCCCAGGTATTAAAAATTATTACCACGGGTATGAAGTTAATATCTGGGTATTAAGTTAATACTTCGGTATTAAGGTAATACCTTGTTATTAAGATAATACCCCGAATATGAAAAGTTATTACACGGGTATTAGGTTAATACCCCGGGCATTAACAATGTAAAGGTTACATACTTACGGGTGACAGTGGCCGACGCTGACAGTCACGATTCCTCCAAAGAGATCGAGGTACCTCTTACCAGTGTGATCAAAGAGCCATTGCATGTGTCCATCATGTATGAGTAGAGGCTGAGAGAAGTGGGTCACCAGGGCAGGGTTGAGGAATGTTCTCTTCAACTTCACCACCTCATCATAATCAGGGCCCTGTACACACACAAAAAAGTAGGCCCACTGATTTAGTATTGGTAGGAATAATGATAATGTTAGGCAAGTTGTATAATATGTCTATTTGCCTAACGATGGGCCTACTGACCCATGCTTGGCAGGTCTTACTCAACACATTTTTAATGATTTAAAAATGTGTTGAAAGGGTAATAAAATATAATATGCAAAGCAAATTAGGAGATAAAAGACTACAAGAAAACATATCTGTGTAGCACTACTATTGTGGGTTTATTCTGTAGAATGTTATGTTAGTGTAGAAAGCCTTCAGTTCTACTACAAGTGTTTGTGTTGGGTAAAAGTATCAGCGCAATTCAGTACCTAAATATATTAATAATATACATTTTTTTAATCCTTTTCATGCATGGTAAAAGACATAATTAATATGAAAATGAAACTGTCATTTTGTGCTTAAACTGAGAGTTCCCTTCAACAAGTAATAATTACGTGATAATGTGCAGGTCCACAGCTTGGAAAAGGGAAGAAGGTAGTGTATGAAAAATGTGTTTAAAACACCATGTAAGACTTACTTTATAAGGAGGACACTGGTACTCGCAGGCCGGCATGCTAGGTGCCTGTGTCCACATCGACCGCCGACACCTGTCTTATAGACAAACTCAATCAATACATAGATAAATAAATAAGAAAGAAGTCAAATTATGCAAAAGTACAACAGAAGAGATATATTATGCAAGGTTTATTGTTGCCACTGCCACATCTTGTGCAGCTCATGTGACTACTACACCGTGTACCACCTATTACTACTATACCGTGTACCACCTATTACTACTATACCGTGTACCACCTATTACTACTATACCGTGTACCACCTATTACTACTATACCGTGTACCACCTATTACTACTATACCGTGTACCACCTATTACTACTACAACGTGTACCACCTATTGCTACTACACCGTGTACCACCTATTACTACTACACCGTGTACCACCTATTACTACTACACCGTGTACCACCTATTGCTACTACACCGTGTACCACCTATTACTACTACACCGTGTACCACCTATTGCTACTACACCGTGTACCACCTATTACTACTACACCGTGTACCACCTATTACTACTACACCGTGTACCACCTATTACTACTACACCGTGTACCACCTATTACTACTACACCGTGTACCACCTATTACTACTACTACAACGTGTACCACCTATTACTACTACACCGTGTACCACCTATTACTACTACACCGTGTACCACCTATTACTACTACACCGTGTACCACCTATTACTACTACACCTGTACCACCTATTACTACTACACCGTGTACCACCTATTACTACTACACCGTGTACCACCTATTACTACTACACCGTGTACCACCTATTACTACTACACCGTGTACCACCTATTACTACTACACCGTGTACCACCTATTACTACTACACGTGTACCACCTATTACTACTACTACACCGTTACCACCTATTACTACTACACCTGTACCACCTATTACTACTACTACACGTGTACCACCTATTACTACTATACCGTGTACCACCTATTACTACTACACCGTGTACCACCTATTACTACTACTACACCGTGTACCACCTATTACTACTACAACGTGTACCACCTATTACTACTACTACACCGTGTACCACCTATTACTACTACACCGTGTACCACCTATTACTACTACTACACCGTGTACCACCTATTACTACTATACCGTGTACCACCTATTACTACTAAACCGTGTACCACCTATTACTACTACTACACCGTGTACCACCTATTACTACTACAACGTGTACCACCTATTACTACTACTACACCGTGTACCACCTATTACTACTACACCGTGTACCACCTATTACTACTACACCGTGTACCACCTATTACTACTACACCGTGTACCACCTATTACTACTACACCGTGTACCACCTATTACTACTACACCGTGTACCACCTATTACTACTACACCGTGTACCACCTATTACTACTACACCGTGTACCACCTATTACTACTACACCGTGTACCACCTATTACTACTACACCGTGTACCACCTATTACTACTACACCGTGTACCACCTATTACTACTACACCGTGTACCACCTATTACTACTACACCGTGTACCACCTATTACTACTACGTGTACCACCTATTACTACTACACGTGTACCACCTATTACTACTACACTACCACTACTCACCGTGTACCACCTATTACTACTACACCGTGTACCACCTATTACTACTACACCGTGTACCACCTATTACTACTACTACACCGTGTACCACCTATTACTACTACACCGTGTACCACCTATTACTACTACACGTGTACCACCTATTACTACTACAACCGTGTACCACCTATTACTACTACACCGTGTACCAATTCACTACACCGTTACCACATTACTACTACACCGTGTACCACCTATTACTACTACACGTACCACCTATTACTACTACACGTGTACCACTATTACTACTACTACCCGTGTACCACCTATTACTACTACACCGTGTACCACCTATTACTACTACTACCGTGTACCACCTATTACTACTACACCGTACCACCTATTACTACTACACGTACCACCTATTACTACTACACCGTGTACCACCTATTACTACTACTACACCGTGTACCACCTATTGCTACTACACCGTGCACCACCTATTACTACTACACCGTGCCACCTATTACTACTACACCGTGTACCACCTATTACTACTACACCGTGTACCACCTATTGCTACACCGTGTACCACCTATTACTCTACAACGTGTACCACCTATTACTACTACACCGTGTACCACCTATTGCTACTACACCGTGTACCACCTATTACTACTACAACGTGTACCACCTATTGCTACTACACCGTGTACCACCTATTACTACTACACCGTGTACCACCTATTACTACTACACCGTGTACCACCTATTGCTACTACACCGTGTACCACCTATTACTACTACACCGTGTACCACCTATTGCTACTACACCGTGTACCACCTATTACTACTACATCACTCCTTGTATCCTTGAAGATAAACATATGGGTGTTTCAGGTCCCCAACATTATGGGTGTTTCAGGTCCCCAACAATATGGGGTTTTCAGGTCCCCAACAATATGGGTGTTTCAGGTCCCCAACAATATGGGTGTTTCAGGTCCCCAACAATATGGGTGTTTGTATGTATTTACTATCAGGTGAAGAGGGACACCAAGTGTGCGAGGACTTCTCAATACATCTACCCAGAACCTTGTTTTTCTCTTGCTGAGAACCAAATGTCTGAGTACAGATCTTCAAGTCATCTTCAGTGTTGATATGAGACTTTACAGAGAACATGAGAGAACAGTCAACATGACACTGCACTCTTGCACAAGGTTGCAGATAGCAGTTGCTACACAGTAAACATGAAGTGTATACACAGAAGCAACAACACAAGGTGAACTAACAAGCATTTCACTTAGACCTATAAGCAACTTTCCTTCCACTTCTCACTGCGCCACTGTTTTATAGTTTAAATTATTATAATAATAAAAAAGAAGCTCTAAACCTACAAGGGTCATGCAGCGCAGTATACAGTTTAAAAATTATCATTATCTAACATTATATAAAATAAGTTTTTCAATTTTTTAAAACAATAAATGATAACGTGATATGGAGACCATTGTTATGTATTTTGAACGATAAATGTCACAGAACTTCATCCACAGTGGTGTATTAATAGTGGTTCTGGAAAAATATATATACTACTATTCTGATTTTGCCCACTTTATATAAATCTTAATTTTTTTTTTGTGACCGAATTCATAACTATGTATTCAACTTAGTACACTGGCCAACTGAGCAATGGTTATAATTATAACCTTAATTTCTAAAGGTGTGGAGGTGTAAACCAGTGGAAGGTCTCGGTCAGATGACCAAAAGCTCCAGCTGTGGGTCATCACATAACTAAGACCCGCGTCAGGAAACACTTGTCCTGTTTCCTGACCAACTTTACTAAGCTACCAACTGGCCAACAATAGTTTCAATTCGTATTTAAAAGCATGTGTTGCTAAGTAATTTTTGGACTCTAGATGCAAATGTGAACTCAGTTTTAGTCCATGGCGTTTATTTTCCCTGAAATATAACACGACGGTAAACGATTTCACTAAGACAACCTTCATGGAGAAGAGATCTTGACTGTATCTTACAGCTAGGCTGTAAACACTAAGATATTGCAAGAACCCCATTGATAGTAAGTCACTTTGTCTGACTTCTTGGTTATAATAAGTAATTTACACGTTACTAGGTATGATAATTGTGTACGTATGTGTACTTGTATCTCAATATACTTATAAACCTGATGGTTTGTATTCTGGTTTAATTCTGCTGGACACTTAATAGTGAAAATTGACATTTAATGTTCTTGTAAGTATAAAAATGAAAAGCTACGTAACATACACATTTAAAGAAGGAAATAACAGTTGTGTTCCACAGGAGACAAGAACTTCTAAATTATTGCATAGAGGAGGCAGAGTGACTGATGTTGCATGTCACTAAACACAATGGAGCCCAGAGTAGGCATCACTCACGACACAATGGAGCCCACACTAGGCATCACTTATCATTGTTTGGAAGACAGATGCTGTGAGGTCCAGTCCCTGGACCCATTATGTACCTCTGTAATCTTTTTGACTACCGCCCACAGGATGAATATGGGGTACATAATAAAGATATTAAACAACTAACTTGCCCTACGGAGCACTTTTGCCAATGTATTTTTCACCTCAACTTCAGGTTTTCATTTCAAAATTACTGTATATAAAATATATACAATAATCAGTGAGTGATACCAGATCGTGTAATTACAATACAAAATAATATGATGACGTAAGTTTATTGAATACATTTTTTTCTGTTTAGCAAGGTTAGGTTAAGGATTCCTAACTTTATTTACAAACTAAGAGCTGTTACCTACATATGTTCATTTAAAAGTTTTTTTGTTGTTATGAGACATACAAGTAGCGAACAGGATGAAGTTGGAACCATGTGTGGGCCAGCAATTTCATTTGATCAACTGACTTTATTTCGTAGATATCATTATGCAGATATAGATCTGTGTATGTATGCTTGTCTTGTGTTTCTCTGTATATTCTTTCGCTTGTTTCTGAGAGGTGCATTTATATAATACATATACATATATATGCAGAACAAACCACATGTTCTGCATTGTTAACATCGCCCGTTTGCGATTTTATTGCACACATCTGTAAGCCATGTGTGTCGTAAGAGGCGACTAAGATGTCAGGAGAAAGGGACAAGTAACCTTCCTCATGTATATATTACTAAATTTAAAGAGAGAAACTTTCGGTTTTCTTTTAGGCCACCCTGACTCGGTAGGATACGGCCGGTTTGTTGAAAGAAGAATATATATATATATTTATTTAAAAGGTACAAAGGTAAATACAACAGAGGAACAATATCAAGTGAGATGCCTAGTATCCAGCAAGCATACTAACACTGCTGAGACAAGAAGTAATGGATACAACACAGCAGATTTGAAGATTTATTTGGCATAGTACCTTACTGTCATGAATTACATTACGGTGAGGAGGCGTTTAGCACAGACGTAGCCTTTGGAAGCAACATATAATAATAATAATAATAATAATAATAATAATAATAATAATAATAATAATAATAATAATAATAATAATAATATTAATAATAATAATAATAATAATAATATTAATAATAATAATAATAATAATAATAATAATAATAATAATAATAATAATAATAATAATAATAATAAAAATGAAGAAAAAGGCGCAATACCGTGACTGGAGCTCTTCTATATGCGGGTTGTGTAATCATTAATAATAATAATAATAATAATAATCTTTGTTTCTACAAGTACACGTACAAGGTACACAGACACAGCAGACATCAATGACATATAGAAAGCTCCTTGTCATGCAGAGCATTTCTGGCAAACCAGGTTAATTTTGTCTCCATTATGCGACCCACACCAGCCTACAAACACCCAGGTACCTATTTTACTGCTAGGTGGACATGGACAGCAGGTCTCTTAGGCAAACACCCCCCAATGTTTTCACCCGTACCGGAGATCGAACCGCGGACCTCCATGTGTGAAATGAGTACGCTACCAACCGATTTATAGTATTTTTTTTTTTATCAAAATTCTGTACATCATATAAGCTTTTTACATGGCATAAGGACTAGTTGTAATCCATTCATATAACTGCATGTTATTATACTTAGTTTGTACATAATTTATCGTTTATGTCTTACCATATCGCACTGATGACTTCGTCCACAGTAAAGACCACAGACTCTTCATGTTGCTTGTACCCTGAGACGCCACAAGCCGCTTGTACCCTGAGGACGCCATAAGCCGCTTGTAACCTGAGGACGCCACAAGCCGCTTGTAACTTGAGGACGCCACAAGCCGCTTGTACCCTGAGGACGCCACAAGCCGCTTGTACCCTGAGGACGCCACAAGCCGCTTGTACCCTGAGGACGCCACAAGCCGCTTGTACCCTGAGGACGCCACAAGCCGCTTGTAACCTGAGGACGCCACAAGCCGCTTGTACCCTGAGGACGCCACAAGCCGCTTGTACCCTGAGGACGCCACAAGCCGCTTGTACCCTGAGGACGCACAAGCCGCTTGTACCCTGAGGACGCCACAGCCGCTTGTACCCTGAGGACGCCACAAGCCGCTTGTACCTGAGGACGCCACAAGCCGCTTGTACCCTGAGGACGCCACAAGCCGCTTGTACCCTGAGGACGCACAAGCCGCTTGTACCCTGAGGACGCACACGCAGTACCCTGAGGACACCACTAGCCAGTACCAGACGGACGCCAACACTTGCCAGTACACAGCGCGACACACTGCCAGTACACAGAGCGCACACACACTGCCAGTTCCAGAGCGCACACACTGCCAGTACCAGCGCGACACATTGCCAGTACACAGAGCACGACACACTGCCAGTACACAGAGCGCGACACACACTGCCAGTTCCCAGAGCGCTACACACTGCCAGTACCCAGCGCGCGACACACACTGCCAGTACCCAGAGCGCGACACACACTGCCAGTACCCAGAGCGCGACACACTGCCAGTACCCAGAGCGCGACACACTGCCAGAACCCAGAGCGCGACACACCTGCCAGTACCCAGAGCGCGACACACACTGCCAGTACCCAGAGCGCGACACACACTGCCAGTACCCAGAGCGCGACACACACTGCCAGTACCCAGAGCGCGACACACACTGCCAGTACCCAGAGCGCGACACACACTGCCAGTACCCAGAGCGCGACACACACTGCCAGTACCCAGGCGCGACCACACCTGCCAGTTCCCAGAGCGCAACACTGCCAGTACCCAGAGCGCGACACACTGCCAGTTCCCAGAGCGCTACACACTGCCAGTACCCAGAGCGCGACACACACTGCCAGTTCCCAGAGCGCTACACACTGCCAGTACCCAGAGCGCGACACACTGCCAGTTCCCAGAGCGCTACACACTGCCAGTACCCAGAGCGCGACACTGCCAGTACCAGGCCACACACTGCCAGTACCCAGAGCGCGACACACACTGCCAGTACCCAGAGCGCTACACACTGCCAGTACCCAGAGCGCGACACACTGCCAGTTCCCAGAGCGCTACACACACTGCCAGTACCCAGAGCGCGACACACTGCCAGTTCCCAGAGCGCTACACACTGCCAGTACCCAGAGCGCGACACACTGCCAGTTCCCAGAGCGCGACACACACTGCCAGTACCCAGAGCGCTACACACACTGCCAGTACCCAGAGCGCGACACACTGCCAGTTCCCAGAGCGCGACACACACTGCCAGTTCCCAGAGCGCTACACACTGCCAGTACCCAGAGCGCTACACACTGCCAGTACCCAGAGCGCTACACACTGCCAGTTCCCAGAGCGCGACACACTGCCAGTTCCCAGAGCGCGACACACTGCCAGTACCCAGAGCGCTACACACTGCCAGTTCCCAGAGCGCGACACACTGCCAGTTCCCAGAGCGCGACACACTGCCAGTACCCAGAGCGCGGCACACTGCCAGTACTCACAGCACACAAGTTACACATAACTTCACTATCACAAGGACAGTTCTGTCTATTACATTGACCTTACACGTTCGGATGCGACACAACACTACATAGCCAATCTCTTTATCTTCACATACGTGCCGAATATCTCTGGATTGTACATATATTTCAAGATATTATTAAGAATATATGGCCGGAGAATATATGGCCAGGGATACTTGTCCTGGATGGATGTTCTAACCATCATAGCTCTCAGTTCTAACCATCATAGCTCTCAGGCGAACACATTAGGATAAAGTTGACGATTGAGGCTCAAATATATAAATCTGGGTTGCCCTGGTAACCGTCAGTTTCTCATTGATTTACTTGACATTTTCTTTACATCTCTGTCCTCCAGGGAGGTTCCTTGATGCTGGTGAGGGGCTCTTGATCTAGGGCCCCTCTAGGGAGGTTCCTTGATGCTTGTGAGGGTCTCTTGATCTAGGGCCCCTCCAGGGAGGTTCCTTGATGCTGGTGAGGGGCTCTTGATCTAGGGCCCCTCCAGGGAGGTTCCTTGATGCTGGTGAGGGGCTCTTGATCTAGGGCCCCTCCAGGGAGGTTCCCTGATGCTGGTGATGGACTCTTGATCTAGGGAGAATTGGATCTGGGTTCCAGTTCCCTGAATTAAGTCTGAATGCCTACCTTCCGTCCACTTCCACAGGAGCTGTATAATCCCTACAGGTTTTAGCGCTCCCCATAATACTACTACTACTACTAATTTTTTATTATCCGCATGAATAATGAAAAAGTAAAGAGCTGATCTTACCACGGACATTGTTTATGTATTGTATAAAATGTTCTGGTAAGAGGGTTTTGTGAGCGAAATTAGTGTGAGGGCTCGAGCCTCTGTTACACTGAGGTACACTGGAGTACACTGAGGTACAGTGGAGTACGCTGAGGTACACTGGGTCACATTGAGGTACACTGGAGTACGCTGAGGTACACTGGGTCACATTGAGGTATACTGGAGTACGCTGAGATTCACTGGAGTACACTGAGGTACACTGGATTACACTGAGGTACAGTGGAGTACGCTGAGGTACACTGGAGTACACTGAGGTACAGTGGAGTACACTGAGGTACACTGGGTCACATTGAGGTACACTGGAGTACGCTGAGATTCACTGGAGTACACTGAGGTACACTGGAGTACGCTGAGGTACACTGGGTCACATTGAGGTACACTGGAGTACATTGAGGTACACTGGAGTACGCTGAGGTACACTGGGTCACATTGAGGTACACTGGAGTACACTGAGGTACACTGGAGTATACTGAGGTACAGTGGAGTACGCTGAGGTACACTGGGTCACATTGAGGTACACTGGAGTACGCTGAGGTACACTGGGTCACATTGAGGTACACTGGAGTACACTGAGATTCACTGGAGTACACTGAGGTACACTGGAGTACACTGAGGTACAGTGAAGTACACTGAGGCACACTGGAGTACACAGAGGTACATTGGAGTACACTGAGGTACACTGGAGTGTTGTACGAGATACACTGTAGTTCTACACAAGGTACACTGTAGTACAGTGTACGATTTTTTCCTTATTCCTTTAAAACTATTTCCAAGAAAGTTCCTATAAAATAACCTATTTCAGTGGTTTGATATATTAGTATAAAAAACGTAGAAGAGAGAACACATAGGATAAAGACCACAGAACATAGAAGAACACAGAACACATAAGTGAGCAAATACATAGGGTAAAGAACACATAGAAGGAACATATAGGTGAAGGAACACAGAAATAAAGAAACTTATGACGACGTTTCGATCACTTTTGACTATTAACTAGTTATTGATATGTATCAATTATGTGCAGGGAAAATTGCGTACCTGGAGAGTGTACAAAGAACTTTCACGGCACACATAAGTACGATAATAACTGGGAACGGTTGAAGGTCCTTGATCTGTATTCCCTGGAATGCAGGCGAGAGATATACATGACAATATATACTTGGAAAATCCTAGAGGGATTAGTACCAAACTTGCACACGAAAATCACTCCCTATGAAAGCAAAAGACTCGGCAGGAGATGCAACATTCCCCCAATGAAAAGCAGGGGTGCCACTAGTACACTGAGAGACAACACACAATAAGTGTCTGGGGCCCAAGACTGTAAACTGCCTCTCAACATACATAAGGGGGATTACCAATAGACCCCTGGCTGTCTTCAAGAAGGCACTGGGCAGGCACCTAAAGTCAGTACCTGACTAACCGGGCTGTGGTTCGTACGTCAGTTTGCGTGAAGCCAGCAGTAACAGCCTGGTTGATCAGACCCTGATCCACCACGAGGCCTGGTCTCAGACCGAGCCGCGGGGGCGTTAACCCCCGAAACCCTCTCCGGGTAAACTCCAGGTAATACCCTTGTTGGTATTATTATGATGATCCTTGATGGTATTATTGTTATGATGATCCTTGATGGTATTATTGTTATGATGATCCTTGATGGTATTATTGTTATGATGATCCTTGATGGTATTATTGTTATGATGATCCTTGATGGTATTATTGTTATGATGATCCTTGATGGTATTATTGTTATGATGATCCTTGATGGTATTATTGTTATGATGATCCTTGATGGTATTATTGTTATGATGATCCTTGTTGGTATGATTGTTATGATGATCCTTGATGGTATTATTGTTATGATTGTTATAGGAATGCAGTTAGAAGCCTGAGTAGATTTATAACCCACTATGATAACATGAACACAGATAAGCATGTTTATGGAGCAACTTGCAATGTGACCAGGCTTAGGCTTGGCTACAAGTACTGACTGATGTTGTAGTGGCCAGGCTTAGGCTTGGCTACAAGTACTGACTGATGTTGTAGTGGCCAGGCTTAGGCTTGGCTACAAGTACTGACTGATGTTGTAGTGGCCAGGCTTAGGCTTGGCTACAAGTACTGACTGATGTTGTAGTGGCCAGGCTTAGGCTTGGCTACAAGTACTGACTGATGTTGTAGTGGCCAGGCTTAGGCTTGGCTACAAGTACTGATTGATGTTGTAGTGGCCAGGCTTAGGCTTGGCTACAAGTACTGACTGATGTTGTAGTGGCCAGGCTTAGGCTTGGCTACAAGTACTGACTGATGTTGTAGTGGCCAGGCTTAGGCTTGGCTACAAGTACTGACTGATGTTGTAGTGGCCAGGCTTAGGCTTGGCTACAAGTACTGACTGATGTTGTAGTGGCCAGGCTTAGGCTTGGCTACAAGTACTTCTGGCAGTTTGGGAGACACACAGATGATGAACAAACTAAATTCAAATTATGTGATCAGGCATATGGTCACTGTCTTGAACACTATGTGCTTAATTGTGCACTTATTGAGGAATATAGAGATAGACAGTATAATAACCTATGTGACATGTCAAGATATCTTATTAATGAAAATAAGATACCAGATATAAATCCATATGTACACCTGTTAACCCTTTTGGGGCCTAGTATCCATATGCTCTTGCGCTACCGTCCACAGGATGGATATGGGGTGCACAATAAACTAGCCACTTCGGTGGCAAAATCTAATCTTGGTACTATTTTTTTGTGATGATCCTTTTTCGTTCGTTCGTTCGTTCGTTCGTTCGTTCGTTCGTTCGTTCGTTCGTTCGTTCGTTCGTTCGTTCGTTCGTTCGTTCGTTCGTTCGTTCGTTCGTTCGTTCGTTCGTTCGTTCGTTCGTTCGTTCGTTCGTTCGTTCGTTCGTTCGTTCGTTCGTTCGTTCGTTCGTTCGTTCGTTCGTTCGTTCGTTCGTTCGTTCGTTCGTTCGTTCGTTCGTTCGTTCGTTCGTTCGTTCGTTCGTTCGTTCGTTCGTTCGTTCGTTCGTTCGTTCGTTCGTTCGTTCGTTCGCAGCAAATTTATCACATCTTAGTTCGCATGCATATATATATATATATATATATATATATATATATATATATATATATATATATATATATAGATAGATAGTCTCAAACTAAGTTGTAATAAACAGCTGTCAACGGTGGACGGAGTGGGGCTCGAACCGCCGACTGCCGGGCAGCAGACTGACAGTCCGACGCTCTACCGGTATGGCTGTCCGGTCCACAATGAATAAAAGAATTAGAAGTCATACTTATTGTATTACTTTCCGTTAGCGGCAACAACTGTGGAAATTTATTAGTAGGAAAACTTCTCACTGGCGGGTTCGTATGTAAGTATTATAGGGTGGCGGTGAAGGGTAATGACCAGAGTTGTATCGCGCCCTTGTAACCCACCAACAAACATTATGTACTCACCTAATTGTGGTTACGGGGGTCGACTCACAGCTCCTGGCTCTTCTGTGTAAGAATACGCAGAGGAATAAGATAAGATAACGTAAGATTAACATTTGGGTAGGATTGAATTGTTAGTAAATAATATTAGAATATACTGTCATTAGAACTAGAGGACCCCAGTGGAAATAAAGGCACTTTGACTTTTTCTTAGGTTATGCTGGGTAATTTACACATATGTTTCCATGTATGATAAATTATGTAGCTGCATTTATGTGTACCAGTACCTGAATAAGCTTACTTAACTAGGGTCCTGTAGCAAATGGTTAGTAGACAACAAATTATCATTACACCTCGGGACAACGGAAGCTATACTCTTTGACACGAAAAATAAAATGAAAAGGGTAAATAATTTTAATGTCCAGTGTAATGGGGAACCCATCACTTTAGTATCTTCAGCGAATGCCACACTTAAAGTTCTTCTATAGACAGGCACAGTGTCTACCTACTGAGGCACAGTGTCTACCTGCTGAGGCACAGTGTCTACCTACTGAGGCACAGTGTCTACCTGCTGAGGCACAGTGTCTACCTACTGAGGCACAGTGTCTACCTACTGAGGCACAGTGTCTACCTACTGAGGCACAGTGTCTACCTACTGAGGCACAGTGTCTACCTGCTGAGGCAGTGTATACCTACTGAGGCACGTGTCTGCCTACTGAGGCACAGCATCTACCTACTGAGGTACTGAGGCACAGTGTCTGCCTACTGAGGCACAGCATCTACCTACTGAGGCACAGTGTCTACCTACTGAGGCACAGCATCTACCTACTGAGGTACTGAGGCACAGTGTCTGCCTACTGAGGCACAGCATCTACCTACTGAGGCACAGTGTCTACCTACTGAGGCTCGCAGGACCCTATGTCTAGCTCTTATTATTATAATCAAGGGAAAAGTGCTAAACCCGTAAGATAATACAGTGCCTGTGGGGGGGGATGAAAGGTATTCTGGCTTAATTCAGGGGACTGGAGCACAGATCCAATTCCCTAGATCAGGAGTCCCTCACCAGCTTCAAGGAACCTTCCTTGAGGGGCTAGCTCTTGTATAACGCCATATAGATTACTCGCTCTTCATGGTACTCTGCCTTAATAAAAAAAGCTGAAAGATAGACTACAAATCACTCAAAACAAAATGGTGAGATCTCATCCTGAACCTGGGTCCAAGAGAGCATGTTAGCCATAATGAGCTACAACAGCTGGATTTGCTGAATATTGAAGACAGTAAATCAACTGAAGATACATCACGTTTATAAAATTGCTCACAAGCAGTGTCCAGAATCCCTTGCTGCCAAGTTTGTCAAGGCTGGCAACCAAAGCAAGTACGTATAGTACTAGGGGAAGGGAATACAACTTTGTAGTACCTACAGTAGGTGGTCAGGCTTCAAACACCTTTTATTGTACAGCAGTAAAGGAGTGGAACAGATTGCCTGCACATGTCAAAGCCTGTTATAGCAAGAGCCAATTCAAGAAGAGAGCTAAGAGATACCTAATGAATGTACAGTAGCTACAGAAAAGGAGGAGAGTGATTTCTTGTATAGCTAATATTCATGTGTACCTATTACTATCATCTGACCTCTCTTTAATGTTAATGTAAATAACTCTCTTTACCTTATTACTAGTATATCTCCTTTTATTGTAACTGCTTTTCACACAGTTGAGTTACTTAGCTGTTTTAACTTTTAAGGTTTAAATAATAAGATATTACAAGGACCTTAATGGAAATAAGTCACTCTGACTTTTTTGGGTTATTCTAGGTAATTACACATATGCTGCTGTGTATGATGTAACTGTATTTATGTGTACTTGTACCTAAATAAAAACTTACTGTTTAATCCGCTAGATCAAGAACGAGGGGCGGTGTCAGAATTTCTATACTGGGTGAGCTTAGGGGTCGCACTGGTAGGAAGGGGAATCATTATTGTAATTAATACTAAGCACTACTAGGAAAGGGATGGGTGGGCTAGGAGACTTGTTCTGAAGCAGTGCTATTATTACTAATTTTTAATTGGAGAGCTAAGGGAATTTTTGGGGAGCCCCCTCCCTATCAATAACCACTCAGACATAGGAACAGGCATCTAGTTAGTATATAAAAATCTAAGGACATAACTTCGACTTCTTTGGGTTATCCTGGGTAATCTACACATATGCTGCTATGTATGGTAATTTATGTAACTGTATTTATGTGCACCTGTACCTGAATAAAATTACTAATTTGTTAGTTTGACTGGGTTCAGCTCTCACTCCTGTTTCTTGCAAATGTTGATTTGCTGTATGCCAACACTTGTATCTTACAGGTGTTAGCATACAGTTCTTGGCCCTTTTGAAGATGTTGAGCTTCAAGCACTAGGTTTCTTAAGTGCATTCACTTCAAATGCCAGGGAAATCTGAAATTATTGATCACTAGCAATTGGGCTGCTCAGGAGGGTAATTATAGCACTAAGGGGGAGTGCTACACCCATAGGGGTCATACAGTGTCTGGTGAGGAATGGTAGGCAATCAAGTTTGAGCCAAGAAAGGGGAGAAAAGTTCCAATTCCTTGCTTCAAGAATCCCTTACCAGTATCAAGGAACCTTATCATCATGATCATAATGAAGCACTAAACCCTTAAGGGTCATACAGTGCTACAACAGAACCTCCTCAAAGGGGATTAGTTACAAGAGCATGGTGCCCTCTTTAGCTTACATAGGTACATTATTATTTTTTTTTTCCTCAACAAGTCGGCCGTCTCCCACCGAAGCAGGGTGACCCAAAAAGAAAGAAAATCCCCAAAAAGAAAATACTTTCATCATCATTCAACACTTTCACCACACTCATACATAAACACTGTCTTTGCAGAGGAGCTCAGATATGACAGCTGAGAATTGTCCCTCCCAGCTGTCACTATCCCAGACCCCTCCTTTAAAGTGCAGGCATTGTACTTCCCATTTCCAGGACTCAAGTCCAACTAAATCAATTAACTGGTTTCCCTGAATCCCTTCACAAAATGTTACCCTGCTCACACTCCAACAGATCGTCATGTCCCAAAAACCATTCGTCTCCATTCACTCCTATCTAACAGCTCACACATGCTTGCTGGAAGTCCAAGCCCTCGCCCACAAAACTTCCTTTACCCTTCCCTCCAACCTTTTCTAGGACGACCCCTACCCCACCTTCCTTCCCCTACAGATTTATACGCTCTCCAAGTCATTCTACTTTGATCCATTCTCTCTAAATGACCAAACCACCTCAACAACCCCTCTTCAGCCCTCTGACAAATACTTTTAGTAACTCCACACCTTCTCCTAATTTCCACATTCTGAATTTTCTGCATAATATTTACACCACACATTGCCCAAACTCGTCCACTAACCTTTGCAACTTTTCTTTAGAATCTCCCATAAGCACAGTATCATCAGCAAAAAGTAACTGTGTCAACTCCCATTTTGCATTTAATTCCCCATAATTTAATCCCACCCCTCTCCCCAACACCCTAGCATTTACTTCTTTTATAACCCCATCTATAATTATATTAAACAACCATGGTGACATTACACATCCCTGTCTAAGACCTACTTTTACCGGTAAGTAATCTTCCTCTCTCTCCTACACACCCTAACCTGAGCCTCGCGCACCTCCCCCACACTCACATCCTGCTCTTCACTCCTAAACGATGTTGTACCTCCCTGGCCAGTACATGAAATTACCGCCTCCCTTTTTTCATCGACATTTAAAAGTTCCTCAAAATATTCCCGCCATCTACCCAATACCTCCAGCTCCCCATCTACTAACTCCCCTACTCTGTTTTTAACTGACAAATCCATTCGTTCCCTAGGCTTTCTTACCTTGTTTTTCTCACTCCAAAAATTTTTCTTGTTTTCAGCAAAATTTCTTGACAGAGCCTCTCCCATTCTTTCATCCGCTCTTCTTTTGCACTCTCTTCACCTTTCTTTTACTCTCCATATACTCTGCTCTTTTATTAACACTTCTGTTTTGTAAAAACCTCTCATAAGCTACCTTTTTCTCTTTTATCACACCCTTTACTTCTTCATTCCACCACTCACTCCTCTTTCCTCCTGCACCCACCCTCCTATAGCCACAAACTTCTGCCCCACATTCTAATACTGCATTTTTAAAACTATCCCAACTCTCTTCAACCCCCTACTACTCATACTTGCACTAGCCCACCTTTCTGCCAATAGTTGCTTATATCTCACCTAACTTCCTCCTCCTTAGTTTATACACTTTTACCTCTCTCTTACTTGCTGTTGCCATTTTCTTTTTGTCCCATCTACCTTTTACTCTAACTGTAGCTACAACCAAATAATGATCTGATATATCCGTTGCCCCTCTATAAACATGTACATCCTGAAGCCTACCCATCAACCTTTTATCCACCAATACATAATCCAACAAACTACTTTCCTTACGTGCTATATCATACCTTGTATATTTATTTATCCTCTTTTTCATAAAATATGTATTACTTATTACCAAATCTCTTTCTACACATAGCTCAATTAATGGTTCCCCATTTACATTTACCCCTGGCACCCCAAATTTACCTACTACTTCCTCCACAACATTTTTACCCACTTTAGCATTAAGATCCCCAACCACAATTACTCTCTCACTTGGTTCAAAACTCCCCACACACTCACTCAACATTTCCCAAAATCTCTCTCTCCTCTACACTTCTCTCTTCTCCAGGTGCATAAACACTTACTATAACCCACTTTATGGTTTAGCGCTTCTATTTGATTATAATAATAATAATATAACCCACTTTTCACATCCAACCTTTATTTTACTCCACATAATCCTTGAATTTATACATTTATATTCCTTCTTTACCTGCCATAACTGATTATTCAACATTATTGCCACTCCTTCTTTAGCTCTAGCTCTATTTGAAACCCCTGACCTAATCCCACTTATTTCTCTCCACTGAAACTCTCCTACCCCCTTCAGCTTTGTCTCACTTAAAGCCAAGACATCCAGCTTCTTTTCATTCATAACATCTACAATCATCTCTTTCTTATCATTCGCACAACATCCACGCACATTCAAACATCCCACTTTGACGGTTTTCTTCTTTTTTTTTCTTTTTAGTAAGCTATACAGGAAAAGGGGTTACTAGCCCATTGTTCCCGGCATTTTAGTTGACTTTTACAACACGCATGGCTTACAGGACTAGAAATAAGCCTGTGGCATCCCAACCAGACTTCAGTGTTTATTATTACTGTATTCACAAGCACTAAAATCTATCAAGTAATCAGTTTTGATTTCTGGCGAGTACAGCATTTACTACCTTTTGTACCCCATTCTTGTGTTCTACCATTATTATTATTATATTCATAACTAAGTGCTAAACCCATAAGGGTCATATAGCGCTGTGTTTTGCCATTACTTTATCAAACACCTTCAAGAATCATCTTGACATTTTTTTTTTTTTACAACTATTACCTTTCTTTGTTGATAGTGCAAGCATTTTTTGTTCTATTATTTCTACTTGGTATAAATGTAGTTATAATGTCTTTTTCCTCCATTTATTACTTAATCACACCATCTATATTTTTGGTGTGCTCTATTATTCTTTTATTTTTAATTCATCTTATCAACATTAAATTCTGTTATCCATTTGCTCACTTTATGAGAGCTTTCTTATAGGTATTTATTAAAATGGCAACGTTCCGCTCTCCAGGAGCTTTGTCAAGCCGTAACAATTTATTAAAGTGTTAATGAAATGTCAGATAAGTCTTCTTTCAACAAACCGGTTGTATCTCACTAAGGCAGGGTATCTCAAAAGAAAAAAAAAGTTTCTCCTTTTAAATTTAGTAATACAGTGGTACCGGTTTCGATATTTTTCATTCAGAATGCTGTTCAAGTGCCATTACCAAAGAATTTATCTCCTTAAGAAAAGTTGTAAAATAGACTAGTCCTTTTAGACCCCAAATTACACTTACAAAAGCATTTAAAAAATAAACTACATAAAGGGTGAGTTTGGGACCATCGTAAACCGGTACACTGTTATACAAGAGAAGGAGTTACTAGCCCCTTGCTCCCAATATTTTAGTTGCCTCTTACGACACGCATGGCTTATGGAGGAAGAATTCTGTTCCACTTTCCCATGGAGAATCAGATATGTAAAAGTATTAACTTTTATTTTTTTAAGAAATTACCAGTACAGTGGACCCTCGGTTTTCGTCATTAATTCGTTCCAGAATGCTGTTCGAGCACTGTTACCGAACGAATTTGTTCCCATAAGGACAAATGTAAATTACATTAGTCGTTTCAGACCCCCAAAATACACTTACAAAAGCTCTTACAAAAATACTTACATAATTGTTAGAGTTTGTAGGTGAACAAAACCGAGGGTCCACTGTACTTAATACACAATCATAAGCAAGTTTCAGTACAAAATATAAGCCTCCCTATGCATGCTTATCAACTGGTACAAAATGTGTTTATTTAAAAAAAATATAGTATATATATACAGCCTCTCCTCACTTAGTGACACACTCGTTTACTGACGACTCGGACTTACAACGGGCTCTCTGACCAGTATGCTTACCTAAATAATGTATGTACGTATATTAGAGTTGATTTCCTCTATACTGTTTATTACAATATACAGTAAACTACTGTATAAGTATTTAAAAATATACCAGAAATGATATAAATGGTGCTAAGATGACATTAAAACAATATCAAAGATGGTTGACACAAACCCACTACCATTACAGTATGCTCCTCACTTAGCGACGAATTCGTTTACCAACTTGGTCTTACTAATAGAACTCCGTCGTTGAGTGAGGAGAGGCTGAATATAAATACAGTAATAGTTTTAATATGCTTATTTATCCCTAAAATATTACTATCTGTACTGGACCCTAAGTGAGTTCAGTAAGAGAGATTACTCAATATTAAAGTCCCAATTTGCCAGAAGATATATTATGAATCATATCCTGGATACGCTTTAGTTCATTAAATTTCCTCGTCATCTCTTCCAGTTCTGCTTCCTTTGTTGACATGGATTCTTCATGACTGCGTATCAACAACTCTAATTCAGAGTTCTGAGGAAAGAAAATACAATTAACAAAATGCATATCGTTAACTAAGCAAAACAAAACTATGGTCAGAGGAATAGAGTTAACTTGCCCGAGTCAAATTAATTTAAAACAAGTTCTTAATGGTGTCATTCACAAGCTTTTTAAATGTACTGTATGAACACTAATATTAGTCTGTGCATACATGGAAACAAAGGAAAGAATATGATTTGTTTTTAATTTGTTTTGGCATATTTTCCCCATGTCTTTGGTGTCCATGCAATAAAGTATACAGTGGACCCCCGAGTTTCGTAAAAACTTCACTCCTGAAGTCTGCTCAAGTGCCATTACCAAACGAATTTACTCCCTTAAGGAAAAATTTCACGTAGGTTAGTCTATTTCAGACCCTCAAAAATACACTTCCACAAGAACTTACAAAATTATACTTACATAATTGCACGATTTCCGGGGTATTCGTTAACCGAGGGTCCACTGTACTCTTATTTGCTTTGATATGAAAGTTTCTACAATTATTAATTTTCATTAAAAAAAAAAAAAGGAGGGGGGCTCATTAATAAAATAAACTTTTACCTCTTTCTTCAGCTGCAGCTGCAACTTCTCAACCCTTTGGTTTTCCTTCTGCAAATCATCATATTCTCTTCGTCCTTTTTTAAGCTCTTCTTCTAACTTTTGGTTCTGATCTTGCAACTCTACAATAAGAAAAAAATATTATAAAAACATTAAGTCAGAATGGAGACTGGACTTTGGCAAATAACACAAGGTCTAATTGTTAAAGGTTACCAAATGCATATGCGAGGCTAAAGGATTTTAAAATATAAATTAGTATGTAAAATAAAGGGAGGGGGTGAAGATGGTTTTGTGTGTGAGGAGGTTGGACATCTAGCAGACATGTGTGATTGCATTATATAGGAGTGGAGGCAAATGGTTTGTGGGATTTGATGAGCTGTTGGAGTATGAGCAAGAAAACATTTTGTGAAGGGATTCAGGGAAACAGGTTAGTTGGACTTGAATCCTGGAGGCGAGAAGTACAGTGCCTGCACTCTGGAGGGGTGGGGATATCTGTAGTTTGGAGAAGCATTTGAAAGGTTGCATCACGATGCCTCAGGCAAGACAGTGTTGGAGTGAATAATGGTGAAAGTATTTCTTTTTCAGGTCACCCAACCTTGGTGGGAGATGGCCTCAATGTTAAAAAAATGTAAAATTAATTAAAGTAAATAAGATAATGGATAGTAGGAAACAACACACTGAATATAATAACCCTCCTATTGTTATAATAATGAGAAACTTATTGAAGAAACATGCAATATAAGTAAGCATCAATAAGATTAGCCTGGTATTAATTGGTGTTTGAGGGAGTAACAGCAATCCTATCAGTGCTAAATTTTAAACATCTTCATACAAATGAACTCCCAACTTACTAAAGCTCAGCTACAAATATCCATATTTACAAACCATACCACGGGTGGGGAATAGAACCTACGGTCAGTCATAAAACTCCAAACCGACGCTTTTGCCACTTTGCAAGCTGGCTACAATAAGATTCCTCCAATTAGGTAAAAACTTGCATTTGTGGCCACAGTGGTGCCTATGCTAACCTTCCTATGGTGTATAAATATACCTAGTTGGATGACTCTTATTGTAGCCAGCTGGCCCTGTGGCTAACGCGTTGGTCTGGAGTTTTATGACTCTCTGATTGCGGGTTCTATCCCTGCCTGTGGTACGGTTTGTTTGCAATCATGTCATTACAATTTTGTGAATTCATATTTACAGACAGGGCCCTTTGGAAACCAAATATAATTTTACAAACTCCAATCTACAGATATGAATATGTGTGAAGCATAATTAACTTAGTACTATTGTTTTCTATAGGAAAACAGAGCTGTGTTACAAACAACTTTTTTGGAAACTGATATACAAGGATGAAGGATGCAACTCATTTATATAATAAGTTGGGTACCTAGAAACAATTTTATAGATTCATAAATTTCACCTATTAGTAAACAAACCATGGAATGGGTGGGGTTAGAACTTATGGCAAGTGAGTCATAAAATGCCAGGTCAGTGTAAGCCACTGGGCCAGCTGACTACAATAAGATTCATCCAACTAGGTTTATTTATACACCATAGGGAGGTTAGCATGGGCCCCACTGTGACCACAAATGCAAGTTTTTACAGATGAATCTCCCTGAATAATTAATAATTTTCATCCATGCATTTCCCACAATATAAAATTTTAACAGGTGTATTGAAAATTTTAAATGACTAGAATAAGACAGAAGTTGGCTTCTCATAAATAAGAAAGCTTAGAGCTAAAAATATTTCATAGTATAACAATTATCATATAAAATAATTTGTTTTTATCTGATATCAAGGACTTACTCTGGTGCTTTTCCTGCTCTTCCTTAATTATCTTGTGTAAATTTTTTATGTCGTTGTGAGCATCGCCCAACTGCCGCTGGAGTCGACGAATGTTCTCCTCCCGATTATCTAGATGGTCTCTCAGTGATGATGCTTCCTTCTGCAAATCTATTTTTTGCCGTTCTAACTCCGTTTTGTCCTAGAAGAAATAATTTGATTACCCAAAATATTAATGAAGTTTTTATTTTAACAAACTAGCCGTCTCCCACCGAAGTGATTATGTATGAGTGTGATGAAAGTGTTGAATGATGATGAAAGTATTTTCTTTTTGGGGATTTTCTTCTTTTGGTCACCTGCTGTGGAGACGGCCGACTTGTTGAAAAAAAAAAAAATTAAAAATTACCAGTTAATTATTTTTTTCAACAAGTCGGCCGTCTCCCACCGAGGCAGGGTGGCCCAAAAAGAAAGAAAATCCCCAAAAAGAAAATACTTTCATCATCATTCAACACTTTCACCACACTCATACATAATCACTGTCTTTGCAGAGAGCTCAGATACGACAGCTGAGAATTGTCCCTCCCGCTGTCACTATCCCAGACCCCTCCTTTAAAGTGCAGGCATTGTACTTCCCATTTCCAGGACTCAAGTCCAACTAAATCAATTAACTGGTTTCCCTGAATCCCTTCACAAAATGTTACCCTGCTCACACTCCAACAGATCGTCATGTCCCAAAAACCATTCGTCTCCATTCACTCCTATCTAACCCGCTCACACATGCTTGCTGGAAGTCCAAGCCCTCGCCCACAATACCTCCTTTACTCCTTCCCTCCAACCTTTTCTAGGACGATCCCTACCCCGCCTTCCTTCCCCTACAGATTTATATGCTCTCCAAGTCATTCTACTTTGATCCATTCTCTCTAAATGACCAAACCACTTCAACAACCCCTCTTCAGCCCTCTGACAAATACTTTTAGTAACTCCACACCTTCTCCTAATTTCCACATTCCGAATTTTCTGCATAATATTTACACCACACATTGCCCTTAGACAGGACATCTCCACTGCCTCCAGCCTCCTCCTCGCTGCAGCATTTGCAACCCATGCTTCACACCCATATAAGAGTGTTGGTACCACTATACTTTCGTACATTCCCTTCTTTGCCTCCATGGGTAACGTTTTTTGTCTCCACAGATACCTCAACGCACCACTTTTTTCTTCATCAATTCTATGGTTAACCTCATCCTTCATAAACCTATCCGCTGACACGTCAATTCCCAAATAAATGAAAACATTTACTTCTTCCATAATCCCTCTCTCCAATGTTAATATATATAAAAAAATACGGTAAAATTAAGAAGTAGGTATCATCCCACATTTACCTCACAACACACCAAATAACACATTTGTATGAGCAATCAAAATGATTCAGCAACAGAAATTTAACTGCTAAAGCTTACCTGACGGAAATTTTCTCGAAGCTGCCTGGCAGAGCTCTGAATCTGTGAGATGCTTGCTTGAACTTCAGCTTTCTCCTTTTGAGCTATCTGCAAGCGCTCCTCCCATGAGCACAGGAGACTTCTCAGATGATCATTCTGGTAGTAGTAGTTTTAATTAGGTTTCTCAAATCAATTAACATGTTATCTGTTAATGATTCTACCTTCCTATATTGAAAAGGAAATCTGTCTTCTTTCAGTGCACCAGCTGTATCCTACTGAAGCAGGGTGGCCCAAAAATAAAAATGAAAATCTCTTTATAAATTTAGTAATGTATACAGGAAAAGGGGTTACTAGCCCCTTGTTCCCGGCATTTCAGTTGCCTCTTACGACACGCATGGCTTGCAGAGGAAGAATTCTTTTCCACTTCCCCATGGAGAATTGAAAAGGAAATATTAAAGGAATACAAAGCACACAGGAGAAATGAACTTAGGTGTACTATATACACAAAGAAGAAATAAATTAGGTGTATACTGAATGTAAGTGGTGTGCAAGATTTACCTCCTCTCTTAAGTGTTTCTAAGACAGAAAAGGAAAGACCAGCAATCCCAGCAATTGCAAAAATATTTACATTGTATGTTAAGCTAAAATGTTTTCTTAGAAAATTCAATGCATTCTTTAACACCACCACCTACATGCCAATTTATTACCCTGCTCAAAATATAGTACTTCAGGTACAGTAATTACTTCATGACAACACTTAACACTAAGATATGAATATACAAAGATTAACAAGTTAAGTGGCAACATACTAGTTAGTAAAGTGCTCTCTCACCTGTACTCTCGTTTGCAGTAATGAGTGGTGAGTCTGACGGTTTTGAACATCTGCTGCAGTTAATGCATCCCGCAGTGATTTCTCAACATGGGCCATGGCTGCCATTTTGTATTCATACATTTCCATTATGTCTGTCAGAGCACAATCTTTCAGCTGAAATTTTTTTTTATTAGTTTCTCTTTCTCTCTTGAACTTGCTTCAGAACTCTTAGACTGAAGTTTGACTTTAGTATAAACGATACATTATTACTTCAAGAGCTACAATTTAGTTATTTCAAACCACCATTATGTTTTTTTGATTTACAAACGTGACCAGTTGCATATCTTCTAGTAGACAAGTGCTCTAATTTTAAACCATAAGTTACTTTTTTTGGGTTAGCCTAGGTAATTTACACTATGTATGATAATTGTACTTGTGTACCTGCACCTAAATAAGCTTACTTATTTAGTTATACTATGTTTTCCAATTGTGTAATACAGTGGTACCTCGAGTTACGAGCTTAATTTGTTTCAGAGGCTGTTTGAGTGCCAATACCAAACGAATTTGTTCCCATAAGGAATAATGTAAATTAGATTAATCTGTTTAAGACCCCCAAAATTACACTTACAAAAGCACTTACAGAAATACACTTACATAATTGTTCGAGTTGGGAGCTGCTCATAAGTCGAGGTACCACTATGTAGTCTTATGGTTGCCCAATTATAAAAGATTTACTTGTGAGTGGAATCAAGTATTTTTCTACTCTTGTGGCATAGCCTAATTCCAAGCTTTCCTGGTGACTGTTTGACAAAATAAAAATATTGCAGACTTCAATGTTTAAGTGCATATTTAAAACCTTACCTCCATTTTATCAACAGTACCCCTTAGCCTTGATATCATCATGTCCACATTCTCTTCACAGCCGGCAGAGAAAAGCTGCATATGACACCGAGAACTGAAAAGTCTTGCCTTGTGATCACCATTGTCCATATTTATTGAAGGCTGAGATGAGGCATTAGCTTCCTCTGTTGCTTTTATTAATGCACCCATGCTGAAAGATGATTAAATATTTCTATTACTTACTTCACACATGTGGATGAAAACACAATGCAAGGAAAAGCCTTTATTGCATAGAACATTGCGCTTTATCCAGCATAAGTCTATTTTTACTTCACATTTATTATATGCACATCTTTGCATAAAGTTACTCATGCTAAGTGCATACTGGTAGACATTTCACTAAATATTTACTGGTACTCCTGTTCTACATCATTTATATTAATATCTAGCAGCATGAATTACACACTTATTCCTTTTCAAAAATATGACATAACTGCTTAAGTCATCAGTTTTTTTAAAGGTTCTACAATTACCTTTCAGTAGGCACAGTTCCCTCAGTTATAATGGTAACAGCTCTGGCCACAAGATCGGGGATGCTAGATCGCTCACATCGAACCAAATGGGTCATCAGTATTGGGTTATTAATCATCTAGTAGATACAAATAAGAAAGCATCTTAAACAAACAAAATTTTTAAATCTTTGATAAGAGAGTACAGGAATTAAGTACTGAATTGTACAATTCCATCAATATAGTTTTCCACTTTCATAATGAAGATTTTGCACTTGAATAGAAAGGTTGTACAATTACTAAGAAAATTAAAGCAAAAACATTCGTATTTTAAATAAACATGATATTATGGTGCACTCTGCTGCTTCAGTCACATGTAAACAAACCATTTTTTTTTTAAGCCAATAAGGTCTCTCTGGCATCCAGCATCTGCATACTCACTGCTATTTGTGTGTGAACACGAGGTGGTGGTGGTGTAACATAAGACTAATAAGTTATACTCTTAAATTAAAGAATGTATTTCAGATAGTAATTTAGGCCAGGTCTGTTTAACAGTTAGTAATACAATAATATAAAGCAAACAAAATAATAAAACTGCCAATTTAAAGAAATTTGCATAATTAACAAATAACAGTACAACAATATTAATATATTAGAGTGCACTACAAAATTTCCATTACTGCAATACAGCAATAATAATATGTGCTACAGAAAAAAAAGTCACAATTTACCTGGCTATACTCTAACATAAATGCTGCATTCTGTGAACCAAGAAGTTTGACCACTGTGAGAATAAGAATCACGGACTGTGCAACAGCCTCCATTAAGCTGGCACTCAGCATATTTCCTGAGATGATTGAGAGATCCTGGTAGGTCTTGTAACTGCATACAGAATATCTTTAGGGAAAATTAAGAGATTTATTACACATTAGCAGAAGAACCTGATGTTTCCCAAATAAATAATGAAATGAAAGGTTGGCAGCTATTGAGATCATTATTATTAAATTTATGGGACAGTGCTACACCTGTAGGGATCATTATGCCTGAGGAATGGGAAGAAATAAGATGTGATCCTAGGAAGTGGAGGGTAGCTTCAATTTCTTGGATCAAAATCCCTTCAGTGGCATCAAGGAATGAAGATCATTAGTACAATATATCTTAGATCAACATTATTTCTTGGATTGCAACATTTAAACTGATTTATTTTTTTATTTAATTTCTTATTTAGGAGTGGGCCAAAATAGACTGAAGTTTTGTCCAGCTAACTTCAAAGTCTAAATGAATAAGACTTGGAGTCTCAAAAACTAAAGTTATGGTTCATCAGACTGACACAGGGTAGGCTAAAATGAAAGTTAACAATACCTTGAGAAAGTGAAAAATATTTTTTTCTATGTCAGGTAACCCTGCCTTGGTGGAAGATGGCTGGTGTGAAAAAAGAAAAAACTTACCTGCTGGCATTTGACTCATAATCGGAGTAAGACTGAGCTAAGGAGTTTCCCAAAGGTAAAGAAGAAGCTTCAATAATCAGAACTTTTCTCAAGAGAGATGAGAACAATGAAGGCAGTAACTGAACCGCTAGCTTGAGGCGATAAGATGTTTCACGATTGCAGAGTCCTTCTAGCATCGCTAAGGTAGCAGTGATGCGGTGCAGTCGATTATAGTTTAGGTTGACGTCCTCATCAAACATTAACGACTCCTGTAACAAATCTTGAGTCAACAGTAGAACTACAGGTCAGTATTATAAGCTATAAAATTACAGCTACAGGAAAACCAAATACTGTATAGCATAGTGTACGTACTGAGAAAAACACACGAATTATTTTAATTTGATATTTATTAGCTTGGTGAATAAATTACAAATTAACAACAAAGTATCAATGATTGTGAGCTCAGTACATACTGCAACAGCACCAATGAAGTTCTCAAGATGATCCAAGTTGACTGAATCATTCATTGCAGTAATGAGGCTCTGTATAACTTTCACAGCTGCTACACCGCTCTGCTCTGAATTCATCCACATCATTGCCCTAATTAAGAACAATTTGTAATTAATTACAAAGCACGTATACAAGATACGTACACTGTAATTACATTTTTGTGAATGAATAAAAATTATGAATGCAAAGCTAATGATAGGTTTAAGAGGTAGGTGCACTAACCATATACCAGTACAGTATAATGCACTCCTCAAATTTGAGGGAGTTACATTCCTAGAGATTGTGAATCTAGAATCTGCAAGAAATACAACATTTTGTGCATATACTGAAAAATTAAAATTTGAGTTCATTTTTGTATTCCAGAAATACAGTGGACCCCCGAGTTTCGGTCATAATTCATTCCAGAAGGCTGTTCAAGTGCCATTACCGAACGAATTTGTTCCCTTAAGGAAAAATGTAAATTAGATTAGTCCTTTCAGACCCCCAAAAATACACATACAAAAGCACTTACAATATATTAAACTTACATAATTGTTCGATTTCCGAGGTGACCGAAACTCGGGGGTCCACTGTATGTCAAATACAAATTCATGAAATCTGTTTTTTAGTAAAACTGAGCAATGGAACTGGCTTAAAATAGGACTCAAAGTGTGTGAAATCTCTGATGCACAAATTGTGCCCAGACCACAAACTTTGTGCCTACATAATTTCATAAGTTTTCCATCAAATTTTGTATTTTTGGTGTCATTATCTTCATAAAATTATTCTCTACCATTTCAAAAGAATTTAAAAAAAAAATCCCAACAGTGTATTCACTTTTAATTCCAAGGGTCCCGACAGTAAAAGAGTAAAGGCTTGAGGCCAATCAGTTATTGCATAAAAACCAAAACCAAATTTTTTTTTTTTAACATGCTGGCTGTCTCCCACCAAGGCAGGGTGACCCAAAATAGAAACACTTTTACCATCATTCACACTATCACTGTCTTGCCAGAGGCGTACAGATACGACAGTTTAGATGTCCCTCTAAACAGCAAATATCCAAACCCCTCCTTTAGAGTGCAGGCACTGTACTTCCCACCTGCAGGACTCAAGAACTGTTGCATAGACCCCTTCCCTATTAACAGTAAACCAGTGTTAAAAATTTAGAGCCAAAAAAACTTTCAATCCCATAATGGTACCCTTTAAGGGATAACTAAAAAAAATTGAAGAGCATAACTTACTTAGAAAATATTTCATTGTAGAGTGGATGTAGTTCTGTATAGTCAAGCTCAATAAGGTAGCAAAAAAGATCCAGTAGTACTTCAACAAGAGGCTCTGGGCTCTCAGCAATCATACCATTGAGTAGTGGTTGTAAATAAGATGTGTAGCTTTTGTACCTGTACCAAAATTCATCATTTCTTTATATGTAAAACTGCTTTTGTTTCAGAAATTCTATAATACATTTTTTTTTTCAACACGTCGGCCGTTTCCCACCGAGGCTGGGTGACCCAAATAGAAAGAAAAACCCAAAAATAAAGAAAAACCTTTCATCATCATTCAACACTTTCACCATCACTCATACATAATCACTGCCTTTGCAGAGGCGCTCAGATACGACAGTTTAGAAGTCCCTCCAAACTACCAATATTCCAAACCCCTCCTTTAATACATATACACATGTATATTACAAAAAATTTAAAGCAGAGTGGTCAATTTTCAATCTTATTGATTTATTACTAAATGAAAGTAATGAAGTAGCCATCTACATACTGTATGTAGCTAACATCTTACAATAAATCACATTTAGATTTACAGCAAACCATATTATAAACTTACTCTCTCAGGCGGTCTTCTATACTTGGATATGATGTAAGTTCCCCAAATACATCCGCAGCCAATCGAAGCCAAGACAGATTATTTTCCATTAAACCTTCAGTTGCTGCAGTGAAAACTAAATCCAAAATATGTTCAATCTGAGAATGAGAAAAAACAGATTAAGGAAAGCAATAAAATGAATATGTAAATGAGATAAAATTATACAGTGGTCTATAATTTACTCTTACATATTATTAGTATTCATAGTTCTACAGTAGTCCAAAATTTTGTTTGACATATTACTCATAGTTAATGAGGCATCATTGCAATAAATCTTGCTAACATTATTTAACGTATTAGAAATTTCCAACTGAAGAAAATGTAGATTCGCTTACAAGGTTGAAGCTGAGATCAGTGACTTTCAAGTCCAGGTAGAACATTAACTCTGAAGCCAGCAACTTAATGTTGATTGTTGCTGTTTTCATGTCAGTCAGCTTCTGTACCAGGGCCTTAAAAATAATAACAGGTTTATTAATGTAATAAAGTTTGACCAACGAATTCTACACTCTATACAGTATATGCCATTTCTAATGTAATTATTTATATATAAGGGTAACCTATCTACTATCTAAACAGCTTTCACTGAGAATTAAGGTATATCATAGATGCAACACCCTTTGATTCAAAGTAAAGATTCAAGACTGCTAAAAAGAACAGACTCATGAAAAAACTATTTAATGACTTTCTGCCCAGTCAGGAACTTACACAATCATAGTTTTAATATGAGAAAGTCCAAGATTGAGCAAAACATTATTAGGTCTTCTCCCATTTTTTAAAGTAATTTTCTTGTGTTGTCTTATCTGTTGGGTGAAGTCTATACCTACCTTCACTCTCACATCCTCTACCACAATATATTTCCAATACACATTCCAAAATCCTTCTATCAATTTTAGCCCTAACAAGAAATCCTTCAAAAATATCCTTCACTTCATATACCAATCATTTCTGTGATCTGTTCCTGCAACTGGGACAACACTATCATGTGCATGCTACACCATCCATTCTAAAATCATAAGACACTGTACCCAGAAACTTCACAAAGCTGGGATAGTAAAACTTTGTGAAATGGCTACTCTACCCTACATGGTGGTATAATCCATTAATATGTATAGATACAGCTGGCATCTTGAGCACACCACTCTGATCTCTCCTTTATCCTGGGAGTTCCTTACTCCACACAAACAAACACTCATCTCATGTCTTGATTCTTATCTCTATCCAGTCCTTATAAATAATTGTATTTTGTATGCTATTCATCTCTACTGCTCTCATTTGTTTTAATTATCCAAACCTAAGAAAACTAGAATCATAAATATGGTACATATGACAGCTGGGATCAATACCTTATGCTCATTAGCAGTGCAGACCACACTGAACTCTATATTTAAAAAGGATTTAAGTACCCTTCCCAAACCCCTGTTACTTTGTTTATTTTTCATACACTGGCCATCTCCAATCGAGGTAGGATAACAAAAGAGGAAACATACTGACACATTCAATTGTTGTCTAGCAAGAAGTATGGTGTTTTAATACAACCCTTATAAAATATATGTAAACAAGATAAAAGCTTACATATTCATGCACCTGCCCAGTGGACAAGCATTCATTGACTGATTTCTCCATTTCTGAAAACCACTGAACAAGATACAAAATATACTATACTGGAAATCACCTTGTTGTTTCCCATACTGCGAAGGCAAGAAAGAACTGGTGGGTTAGACCTGCAGAGGTTGGCAAGTGTGGTTAGAGACGGCACTAGGAGGTCATCACCACTGTTTCCCTCTTTGATGTGTTCCACCAGGTAAGGTACCAGCTTCAGCACCCATGCCTCTGTACGTAAAATCTGAATTTTTTTTTTTATTTTAGTTATTGGAGAGTTCCAGAATAATTCTGCCAGTGCCTAACAGCCTACCATCTCTGTCTTCATATTTGATATTCAAGGTTATCCTATGTTCTTGATGACTGTGTATATGCATGTAAATCAGAAATACACTATATACTACTTATATAGCTCAAACAAATAATGTGCATACATATATTTTTGGGATTCTGCTGCAATAAAAACATGCATACAAATTTTCTTGTAGCAAATATATTTTTACTTAAACAATGGCAAACTTTAATAAATAAAATAATTACACAATAGCTGTAACAGTAAAAGTTTATTTCTGTTGTTTTTATTACTATCTTTTATTCTGTCCCAATACATACAGCTATTTCATTTTCTTAAATAACAAATGACACAGGGATGCAAACAGATTAAGTTTATAGCAAACTGAAATAAAACAAATAAAAATATGATCTAATACGAGTTCCAAAAAAAAAATCAAATAAATAGAGGGAGGGAGACATAAAAAACAACTAATACACTAACCTTTAATTTGTAAGAAATCTCTTCAATGAGGTTCAAAGTCTTGAGCGACTTGTCTTTGGTAAGCTTTGACTCCACTAAAAAGTCACTCAGTATGGGAACAAACTTGATATCATCTCTATAAGAAAAATATATTAATAATGTAAGTTAACAAAGCATAACAGATACTGCATGATACCAGAGGAAAAAATTAAGAAAATTACAATAACTTACATTTTCCTTTGAGTACACATGGACCAAAAAACATATTACATAAGAAAAGTATTGTCTGGGTAGAAGGCAGAGACTTATGTGGAAAGATAGTTTTAATAATTGTTTGGGTCACTGGGATATCATTAGCTTGACTAGTCCCAATGGAGGATGAAAATTTATAGAATTTATTTGCACAATCAGTACAATACCTGAGTGAAGGTACAGTGGACCCCCGAGTTTCGGCCATAATTCATTCCAGAAGGCTGTTCAAGTGCCATTACCGAATGAATTTGTTCCCATAAGGAATAATGTAAAGTAGGTTAGTCCATTTCAGACCCCCAAAAATACACTTACAAAAGCACTTACAATATTACATTTACATAATTGTTTGAGTTTTGAGGTGGTTGAAACTCGGGGGTCCACTGTACAGTGTTATCATCTTTAACCCTTTCAGGGTTATTGATGTACTATGCGCTGGGGTTATTGACGTACTAGTACGCCTAAATTCTAGCACCCTCAAATCAAGCAGAAACAGGCTGTTAGGTCTAGATGTGATAGAATGGGTCTGTGCGGTCAGTGTGCGCAGTATAAAAAAATTCCTGCACCACACAGTGCATAATGAGGAAAAAAAAACTGACTGTGTTTTTGGTTTAAAACAGCGACTTTGCAGTCTATTTTCGTATGGTATTTATTGATGTATTCTCGTTTTCTTGGTCTCATTTGATAGAATGGAAGATATATTACAGAAATAGAGATGATTTTGATTGGTTTGACAATGACAAGTACACCTTGAAATTGAGCTCAAAGTAGCGAAAATGTTCGATTTTTGACGATGTTCAAGAGTAAACAAATCACACCATGCGTCCAATACACATCAACTGGCGAGTCTAATATTCATGCACAAGTGCTCTGATATTGTTTATACCATTTTTACAATGATGCAGTTGTATACATAACAGTAAATCTTCTATTTTTTGTGAGAATAAAAATTCAAAATGATAAGCAAAAGTAATGTAAGAGGGGCCTGGAAACGTGACTAATGAACAGAGAAGATGTTATTTTAGTGCCAGGAATGTCTGCCTTGTTTATTCTGGACCCTATTTTGAAATTGGCATCGTTTGAAATTTGTGTGAAATTGGCCAAATTGCCATTTTCTGACCACTATTTTGGGTAGTTGTAATTGGTAAATAGGCGGTTTCTTGTACTCAATCGATAGAAGAAATGGAGTTCTAGCAAAATAGCTATAATTTTAGTAGACTAAAAAATTGGAATTTGCCGAAAATAGGGCTCAAATGGGCGAAATCGCCGATGCGTAAATGTCATCCATACCGATAACTTTGCGAAAGTATAACTCCGTTAGTTTTCGATCAAATTTCATAATTTGTGTGGCGTTATGATCGGAAAAAGATTCTCTATTATTTCATAAGATTTTTTTTTTTTTTTTTAAATTCTTGGACCCTGACAACGAGTTTTGGAGAGACCCCTTGGACCCTGAAAGGGTTAATAAGATTAATTTGTTTCTAGTGAAGTGTTTATTCTATAATTTGCGAAAGAATTTTCCAAATGTTTTTTTATTCTTCAATGTTGTTAAATTTGTTAAAGCAGCAGACTACTAGTTTGATCAGATTACAAAATCTTGAGTGATGCCGAGTATATTTTTAACAACCAAGAGATAGTACATTAAACGAATTGGTACAAATTCAGGAAATTAAACTAAAACTGACATTACACTTTCAGCTTATCTCTTCAAGAACCAAGAGATATGGGTGTGTGATATAGTATCACAACCTGCTATCACATGCAAAAGTGGAAGCATGCGACAGGTATCTGCACCCATTGACTTGATTGTCCATTGAATAAACTATTTTTTGCCTCTTGTTATGGTGCTTTCGACCATACTGAAAGAACAGTAGGTATGCATTTACTTTTTAAACCCTTAAACTGTATCCAACGTACGTACTAGTATGCACAATTTTTTTGCATCTTCAGATCTGTCACCTGCCAATATTTTTGGCCTCAGCACAACTTTCTGGGTCTTCTACAATCTCTTCATACCTTTATAAAAATCTAATGCCAACAGGATCCACACAATGCATCATGGTTAACTACACATGTGATGACTGTGTGTCCAATGATCTAGTATGCCAAGCTAACATAAGTAAACAATTAAACCAGGAGCAGTTGTTCCACCATCTGCTCCCCAGCAAACAGGGTGTGGAAGTGGCATGAAGACGAGTTATTCATTCAAAATTTATTACAGTTCCATGATACTAACAGTGTAATTCAGCCACAAAGCACATTAAGTAGATTTAACCCAGGAAAGCCCAATAAAGTCAAAACAATGTGACTCATTTCCTTGTTTCAATGAGTATTACACCTTGAAAGGCACAGAGGTGTTATGGACACAATGTTTACATAACCCAGGATTTTCTTTTCTTTCTTTCAACACGTCGGCCGTTTCCCACCGAAGCAGGGTGGCCCAAAAGAAAAAACGAAAGTTTCTCCTTTTACATTTAGTAATATATACAGGAGAAGGGGTTACTAGCCCCTAGCACCCGGCATTTTAGTCGCCTCTTACGACACGCATGGCTTACGGAGGAAGAATTCTGTTCCACTTCCCCATGGAGAATAACCCAGGATATTCCCTAGAATTTAATTTTTTAAACACACTGGCTGTCTCCCACCCAGGTAGGAAGACCTGGAAAAAAAACAACACTTTTTTATGCTTTTAAATTTAGCAATTTATAAAGGAGAAAGGGTTACTAGCCCCATGCTGCTGGCATTTTAATCATCTTTTGTGACATGCAAGGCTTATAGAGGAAGGATTCTTTTTCACTTCCCCATACCTGAAGCATACCTGAAGAGGGTTTCGGAGGTCAATGCCCCCGCGGCCCGGTCTGTGACCAGGCCTGGAGATGAAAGGAAAAATAAATAAAAACAAAAACTATTAACTAAACATTATATGTTATATGAAGTAGCTGAGATGATGGTACAGTTGTAAGTTCCTCAGATATTAACATAACCTTTTAAGTACAGCATATCTATTTTACACTATAGCAAATAACGACAAAGGGAACTAAGTTCATTAATCAGAAATTCAATTAATGAATAGAAGCTGAGATGGCATCAAACATTTTCAATGAATAAACTTGGTTCAGTGGCCACTGCTCCTCTAACAAGATACTGAACAATTATATTTATCATTATGAACATTTGAGATATAACTAAAGGTAAGAATAATTGTATACCAATACAAACTGTATTTTTTTTTCTATCAACACATTGGCTGTCTCCACCATATCACTGTATTTATACAGCCTCTCCTCACTAAACGACGTACTCGTTTACCGACACTTTGGACTTACGACGGACTCTCTGACCAGTATTCACACCTAAATACTAATGTATATTAGAGCTGATTTCCTCTATTGTTTATTTCAATATACAGTACTACACTACTGTATAAACATTTAAAAATATACCAGAAATGTTATAAATGGTGCAAAGGTGACATTAAAACAATGCCAAAGATGGTTGACACAAACTCACTACCATAATACAGTGGTCCCCCGAGTTACGTACACCCCGGAAATCGTACAATTATGTAAGTATAATATTGTAAGTGCTTGTGGAAGTGTATTTTTGGGGGTCTGAAATAGACTAACCTACGTGACATTTTTCCTTAAGGGAGTAAATTCGTTCGGTAATGGCGCTTGAGCAGGCTTCTGGAGTGAAGTTTTTCGATACTCGGGGGACCACTGTACTAGTATGCTCCTCACTTAGCGACGCATTTGTTTAACGACGTGGTATCAGGAACGGAACTCTGACGTTAAGTGAGCAAAGGCTGTATTTTGGATTGTGTAGTAAAATTAATTCCCTTAACGTTTGCATAAATTAGATTTAATGGACTAACAGGGAAGAGTGTAAGGCTAGTAATGGGAACTGTGAGCGAAATTCTATAATCAATGAACAATGTCCATAGTCTCTGAAATCGAGAGACCCAGTGGATTTTGCCCCATATTTTTGAAGTCTTAAAATCTTTCCTCCATAAGTCATGTGTGTCATAAAAGGCAACTAAAATGCAGGGAGCAAGGGACTGGTAACCCCTTCTCCTATACAAATTACTAAATATAAAAAAAAAAACTTTGTTTTTCTTTTTTGGATCACCCTGCCATGGTGGGAGACGACCGGTGCATTAAAAAAAATTCTGAAGTCTGCTAAGTCAAGGTCCATTAAACTGAAGACTTACTGAATATTATCCTGTACAAGAAGAGCAGTTCTTCAACATTTAGAACATTAGTTATTAGACCAATTTACAACTGATCATGCACCCAAATTATAGGCACAAGTAGTCAATTTCATTAGCTAAAAACAAACTGAACTACTGAGGTGCAAAAATCCAATTACTTTTAATATTAAAAATTACTAATTTAACAAACTGGTCTTTTGATCTAATTATAAAAAATTATTTAGATAAAGGTATAATTTTGTACACTTTCATATTAATAGTATAATAAATTTGTCCTTTAAGAAAAACAATAATTTTAGTAATAAATAAGACACTTTAATGCAGCCTGGAAACTTTATAAATGATAAAGTTTCAACTGGGTTTCAAGCTTACAAACCAGGTAAAACAATGTAATTTATAAGCTTACAGACTACATTAAAGGGTCTTATTTATTCAGTATTCACATACTGTACCATTCCAGGATAGGTTTTGAACTACATTTCATAGTACTGTATAAACTATTACTATAACATTTTACATATCTCATGATTCCAAGAATCTGTGCACTTTTATTGAACTATGAAATGAATGACTTGCAGGCAGCGTGCTGAATTTTTTCGTCAATCTTTTGTCAGGCTGGATAATAATCATACAAAGCTAATGAAAAATTACATCAGAAGGTTAAAATTAAACCTTTCCAACAGTCTCACCTGAGAGCCATTCGAATCGATGGAGAACGGCAAATGTGAATTAGAAGTGCGATGACCTTCCACACCACTGGTGACTTAGCATCTAATGGGTTAAGAAATTGCTCCAGGCATACATAAAATTCCAGCGTCTCCACATTTGTTGGCTCAAATATACTCAAGTCATTCACCACTGACAGGATCTGCAAGTTAACCATCATGTAAAAATTCCAGAGGTGATATTATTCACTGTTAACAGATAAGAGGACTAGAACATATTCTATTATTCAATCAAAAATTTGTGAACATTGTTAAAAAAAGTTATGTACTGTACAGTGGTCCCTCGGTTTTTGCCAAAAATTCGTTCCAGAATGCTCCTCAAGTGCCATTACCGAACGAATTTACTTCCTTAAGAAATAATGTCACGTAGGTTAGTCTATTTCAGACCCCCCAAAATACACTTGCAACAGCACTTACGAAAATACACTTACATAAATGTTCAAGTTTGGAGATGCACGAAAAAAGAGGGACCACTGTACAGTGGACCCTCGGTTAACGAAAAAAATTCATCCCAGAAGCCTGCTCAAGTGCCATTACCGAACGAATTTACGTCCTTAAGAAATAATGTCACGTAGGTTAGTCTATTTCAGACCCCCAAAAATACACTTCCACATGCAATTAAAAAATTATACTTACATAATTGTACGATTTCCGGGGTATTCGTTAACCGAGGGTCCACTGTATATGCATTTTTTTAGGCCTACCTCTACTGCTCACATAATACAGTGGACCCCCGAGTTTCGTAAAAACTTCACTCCTGAAGTCTGCTCAAGTGCCATTACCGAACGAATTTACTCCCTTAAGGAAAAATTTCACGTAGGTTAGTCTATTTCAGACCCCCAAAAATACACTTCCACAAGAACTTACATAATTGCACGATTTCCGGGGTATTCGTTAACCGAGGGTCCACTGTATATGATAGTGTAAACATGTTGTCAGGTTTTTATATGCATTTGAAAGTGAATTAAGGCTGTTTCACTTTACAGCAGTAACCTGGAACCTAACCTGCTGTATAAGTGGGGCTTGCCTGTAGTACAAATTTATCATTACTGATACAGCACAGTAGTATTCTTAACTAAATAACTACGTACATAAATAATTATACTACATTCATTATTGCATTATTTGTAAATGAAGTTAAAGGATATACTATATACATATGATATACGTACAGCATTAATTTCTCCATATATACAATGTATATTTATCCTCTTAGCTTACCTGAAGGTGACGCTGAAGCTGAATGAGATTTTTGTCAGTCTTACTTCGACGATAGTCATATGCAATGCTGATGAAGTTCTTAATTTGTGGATTGGAACTTCCCATATTGTTGGATCTGGGACAAATTATAAAATTACATTCACAGAGGAGAGGGGAGCACTAAACCCATAGGGGTCATACTGCACCTGGGGGATGGGAGGTAATCAAGTTCAAGGAAAGGGCAGATAGGTCCAATTCATTGGATCAAGAGCCCCTTGCTAGCATCAAGACATCTCCCTTAAAGGGACAGTAATAAATAACAGAATAAACCACAGAACAGACAGGGCTTGAAATCACGCCAGGTGAGCCCTACAACTCACAGGCCAGTGCGTTAACCACTGAAGTGAGAGGTCACTAATCAGTTTAAATCATATACAATAGTAGTTCATAATCCTTATTATATTTAGAAGTTAAAAACAGGTAAGTATCTTAACTATGTAAAAGCAGTTACAATAAAAGATGTACTAGGGGAGAGGTAAAATTAGTTATTTTCATACAAGAAATCACTCTCCTTCCTTTCTGTAGCCTTACTCATGAGTTACATTTTGGCTCTCTTCTTGAACTGGCTCATGCTATGACAGGTTTTGACATGTGCAGGCAGTCTATTCCACTAAGACTAAGACACGCGTCAGGAAACACTTGTCCTTTTTCCTGGCTGGTCTTACCTAACCTAACCTTCAGCTCTTGTTCCAGACTATGGAGCTGAACTCTTCACCAAGCTGAGGGACTCACCACCCAGAGAACTACTACTTTAAGGCTGATAGACTGATCACATCAATAAAAAAAAATTATTTCTTTATGCAGTACAAATAACGTAATTTACATGAATACATTGGCAAGCACTAAAGAAAAACACTAATTATACAATGCATTTCTGGCAACTAACCATAAGGCTTAAAAGTTACCTAAGAACTAGACATAGACTATTAATTAGGACTTCTTATGTACGTAGTTAACTACAATAATGTGAGTAAATAGTTTAGAAAAGCAACAAGTTGATAATAGATACACTTGTTCAACATTTGGGTATCTTAATTTTGTTAAGTTTTCCAGGTCCTACCAGGTGACGGGCCTGGTAGGACCTGCCTAGTGTAAGCCAGTAGGCCTGCTTTACAGTTGTGACCGGGTGTAGACTAGTGAATTGCTCATTACTTTATAATTTGTTCATGATTGTAACCATGTATAAACGTAAGTAAATTTACTTGCATGATTCATTACCTTTGTGACTTGTGAGTTCATTACCTTTGTAACTTGTGAGTTCATTACCTTTGTAACTTGTGAGTTCATTACCTTTGTAACTTGTGAGTTCATTACCTTTGTAACTTGTGAGTTCATTACCTTTGTAACTTGTGAGTTCATTACCTTTGTAACTTGTGAGTTCATTACCTTTGTAACTTGTGAGTTCATTACCTTTGTAACTTGTGAGTTCATTACCTTTGTAACTTGTGAGTTCATTACCTTTGTAACTTGTGAGTTCATTACCTTTGTAACTTGTGAGTTCATTACCTTTGTAACTTGTGAGTTCATTACCTTTGTAACTTGTGAGTTCATTACCTTTGTAACTTGTGAGTTCATTACCTTTGTAACTTGTGAGTTCATTACCTTTGTAACTTGTAGTTCATTACCTTTGTAATGAGTTCATTACCTTTGTAACTTGTGAGTTCATTACCTTTGTAACTTGTGAGTTCATTACCTTTGTAACTTGTGAGTTCATTACCTTTGTAACTTGTGAGTTCATTACCTTTGTAACTTGTGAATTCATTACCTTTGTAACTTGTGAATTCATTACCTTTGTAACTTGTGAGTTCATTACCTTTGTAACTTGTGAGTTCATTACCTTTGTAACTTGTGAATTCATTACCTTTGTAACTTGTGAGTTCATTACCTTTGTAACTTGTGAATTCATTACCTTTGTAACTTGTGAGTTCATTACCTTTGTAACTTTTGACTACCGCCCACAGGATGGGTATGGGGTGCATAATAAAGATATCAAACTAAACTGCTGCTGTGCTCCTTCTTTCTTATGTCTCATCACCTGTGCCTAGCCATTACTGCTGTAAGTTTATTTAGACAGGTACAGTTAAGTACAATTATAGTGTAAATTACCTAGAACCCCCACCCCCCTTAAGTCTCCAAAATAATTGTCCTCTATATTCCACTGAAGAAGCTTACGATGCGGGCGAAACGTTTCAAGACTACCAAGTGTCGCACACATGTCTTACTCGTCTACTTACTACAATAAATTTCTCAGCTGTCACTCTTTTTGAACCTCAATGTTTTGAACTAAAGCGGCGCAAGAGTTCGCGAGATAATACGAGAAAATCCGAGTTAATCCATCAAGATAATCTTCAACTTGAGATAACAAGAGTTAACATTCATAATGGCTTGGCCAAGTAAGTAAATATTTTTTAGTGGGTTTAGGTTTGACAAGAATCTGCCAAGTATGGGCCAGTAGGCCTACTGCAGTGTTCCTCCTTTCCTACGTTTTTATGTGCTTATGACTGTTCTTTTAGGATTATATATGTGTATATAAATACATACAAACATTGTATGTATATATATGTATATATATTATATATATATATATATATATATATATATATATATATATATATATATATATATATATATATATATATATATAATATATGATATAGGTCACTTGTATCATGTACTTGTAGAAATAAAGATTATTATTATTATTATTATTATTATTATTTATTAATAAGTCAAGGACCCTAATAGAAATAAGTGACTTTGTCTGACTTTTTATCCTGTGTAATCAACACATATGCTGCTATGTATGATAATTTATATATAACTGTATTTGTGTATACCTGAATAAATTTACTTACTTATGTGTACCTGTACCTGAATAGACTTACTTATGGACGCGTCAGTTACAATTAAAAGTGAAGCGGTAGACCCGTGTGGGGTGATGCCGCTGGCCGTACTCGCCTAAATGTGGTTGCAGGGGGTCGAGTCATAGCGTCAGTAATGACGTAGTAGTAGTGGACGCTGCCTGGCACTGGAGGCTCCACACTGGCACTGTCACCTAGGACACTACCTTCACTGGCTGTCCCACTCCACACACTTGTTTTTTTTCTTATATATATTTTAGTTACGATGCTGAGAGGAATTGTTGTTTTATGCTTGGTGGTGGGACTACCCATCACTCTGTCTCTCAACCCCAGTGATGGTGACCCCATAAGTGACGAGTCCATTAATGGTGACCCCATAGGTCACAACCCCTTTGATAGTGACCCCATAGCTGATGATCCTAGTGATGGTGACCCGATAGGTCACAACCCCATTGATAGTGACCCCATAGCTGACGATCCCAGTGATGGTGACCCCACAGGTAACGACCCCATAGCTGATGACCACATTGATGGTGACCCCATACCCAATGACCCCACAAATGAGGCTGGCATTGATGACCACACTAGTGCATTCAGAGGTGAGTATGTGTGCGCCTCACAGACCATATATATCCCTGTATAAATTTCTAATGGTTATATAATCATAACCATAATTTTTAAAGGGGTGGAGAGGTAAGCCAGTGTAAGGCCTCGGTCAGATGACCAAAAGCTCCAGCTGTGGGTCATCATATGACTAAGACCCGAGTCAGGAAACACTTGTTGTGTTTCCTGACAAACCTTACCTAAAATAACCTGTGTTTCACATATTATTTTCTTAAAACCTTGCAGTACCTCAGGTTATGAATATTCTACATCTGCATCAACTAAATACTTGTTATTAGTTATTTTAGGTTAATTAAGATTATTTAGGTACAGGTACATATAAGCACAATTATCATACATAGTTTAACATTACACAAATAACCCGCACTTAGGAGAGAGAAGATTATGACAATGTTTTGGTCCGACTTGGTTCGAGTCAGACCAAAAAAATATGTTTCTCCTATGTCTGGGTTATTTATATATTGTTCCTGTCGTGGTATTGTGCCTTTTTTGTTCTTTAGTTTAACATATGTATAAATTACCCATAAAAGTTAGACAAGAAAGGTTGGGTGGTCATAATTTTGAAATTGTACCATTGTTCATTTAGCTGCCCCAGTGGCCTGGTGGCTAAAGCTCTCGCTTCACACACGGAGGGCCCGGGTTCAATTCCCGACGGGGTGCAAACATTTCAATGTGTTTCCTTACACTTGTTGTCATGTTCACCTAGCAGCAAATATGTACCTGGGTGTTAGTCGACTGGTGTGGGGCGCATCCTGGGGGACAAGATTGAGGACCCCAATGGAAATAAGACAGACAGTCCTCGATGATGCACTGACTTTCTTGGGTTATCCTAGGTGGCTAACCCTCTGGGGTTAAAAATCCAAAGAAAATCTTATCTTATTGTGACTATAATTGTGGTTAACTGCATAAGAAATCCTATTTAATAGTCTGTCTAATTCTTAAGAAGTCCTTAAACATTAGGATTAGTTTGCCCGATATTCATTTGCTTTCGACAAGTGTGACCATGGCGTAATAGCACACAAAATGCGTGATAAAGGAATAACAGGAAAAGTTGGTAGATGGATCTATAACTTCCTGACAAATAGAACACAAAGAGTAATAGTAAACAGAGTAAAGTCCCAGGCAGCCACGTGAAAAGCTCTGTTCCACAAGGCACAGTACTCGCTCCCATGGACCTCAATGGAAATAAGTCACTCTGTCTGACTTTTTTGGGTTATCCTAGGTTCTCTACAGATATGCTGCTATGTATGATAATCTGTGTAACTGTATTTGTGTATACCTGAATAAACTTACTTATTCCTCATCCTCATTTCTGACATAGACAGAGATGTAAGCCATAGCTCCGTGTCTTCCTTTGCGGATGACACCCGGATTACCATGGCAGTGACCTCCATCGAAGACACTGCAAGACTCCAAGCGGACATCAACCAAATTTTCAAATGGACCACTCTAAACAATATGAAGTTCAACGAGGAGAAATTTCAACTATACTCAGATATGGAAAACTTGAGGAAATAAAAAATGTATCAGGGTATATGACAAATTCTAACCATACAATAGAGTGAAAAAGAAATGTGAAGGTGCATCATCGAGGACTTTGTCTGATTTCCATTGGGGTCCTTCAGTCTTGTCCATCAGGGTGTGATTCACACCAGTCGACTAACACTCAGGTGCCTACTTACTGCTAGATGAACAGGGACAGCAGGTGTAAAGAAATATGCCCAATGTTTCCACCCATGCTGGGGATTTTGAACCACAGACACTCAGTGTGTGAGGCTAGAGCATTGGGTTATGTTCACTTTTGGGTTATCCAAAAAAAAAGAAAAAATCCCCCTTAGGCCCCAAAGTATAACTGTCTCCATTGTATAAACCACCTTATATTGGAGCATTTACATAATAAAAATCTCTCTTCCCCCAAACTCAATATCATCTGTTGATCAACACCTCTGAGTTAATTGACTGTTCGGGGTCATATTTTATAATAATAATAATAATCTTTATTTTTACTAGTACATGATGCAACTTATACAAGTCCTATGTACATACAGTGGACCCCCAGAGTTCGTCATTAATTCGTTCCAGAATGCTGCTCAAGTGCCATTACCGAACGAATTTGTTCCCATAAGGAATAATGTAAATTAGATTAGTCCTTTTAGACCCCCAAAAATACACTTACAAAAGCACTTACAAAAATACACTTACATAATTGTTCGAGTTTGGAGCTGTACGAACTCCGGGGGTCCACTGTATATAGAAAGCCCCTTATTATGCAGAGCATTTCAGGCAAATAAAGTTAATTTTGTCCCGAAGATGTGACTCACACCAGTTGGCTAACACCAAGGTACCTATTTACTGCTAGGTGAACAGGGACACCAGGTGTCTTAATTAAGGAAACGCACCCCCCAATGTTTCCACCCATACTGGGGATCAAACCACGATGTGTGAGCTGAGTGCACTACCAACTGAGCTACAGAATACTTGGAAAAAACACCCCTTTAGGACTTAATGGGAATAAGCCGCACTAAATATTTTGAATTGTCCTGAGTCTTTAACCCAGTGGAGTTAATAAGCACAAAAAAGTACAGTGGACCCTCGGTTAGCGGCCGTTCCTGTTAGCGGCCAACTCGGTTAGCGGCCGGTTTTACGGCTCCCGGTTAGCGGCCGTTATTCCGGTTAGCGGCCGTATTGGACGCGCCAACCCGCCGGCTGGGGACGCTTGCGCTTCAGTTTGTTTGTGTCTCTCGGTATATAAGGAAGCTTCTGCTCATTCATACAAACATTTCGCTGTTTTCCATTGTTTTTTGCTAGTGCAACTGTGAAATAAGTAACCATGGCTCCCAAGAAAGTTCCTAGTAAAGTTCCTGTGGCAAAGAGAGTGAGAAATACCATGGAATTTAAGAGAGAAGTGATTGAGAAATATGAGAGTGGTATGCGGGTGCTGGAACTTGCCAGGATGTTTGGGAAAAACAAATCAACAATTACAACCATGCCCAACAGGACCTACATCACGCAGGAAGAGAGGGAGTGTAGCAGGCATGCAGGGAGTGTAGCAGGCATGCAGGGAGTGTAGCAGGCATGCAGGGAGTGTAGCAGGCATGCAGGGAGTGTAGCAGGCATGCAGGGAGTGTAGCAGGCATGCAGGGAGTGTAGCAGGCATGCAGGGGTAGCACAGAGTGTAGCAGGCATGCAGGGAGTGTAGCAGGCATGCAGGGAGTGTAGCAGGCATGCAGGGAGGTAGTGAAGCAGGGAGGTAGCAGGAGAGGGATGTAGCAGGAAGGAGGGAGTGTAGCAGGAAGAGGGAGTGTAGCAGGCATGCAGGGAGTGTAGCAGGAAGAGGGAGTGTAGCAGGGAGAGGGAGTGTAGCAGGAGAGGGAGTGTAGCAGGAAGAGGGAGTGTAGCAGGAAGAGAGGGAGTGTAGCAGGCATGCAGGGAGTGTAGCAGGCATGCAGGGAGTGTAGCAGGCATGCAGGGAGTGTAGCAGGCATGCAGGGAGTGTAGCAGGCATGCAGGGAGTGTAGCAGGCATGCAGGGATGAGAGTGTACAGGCTGGAGTGACGCTGAAGACTGGTTGGTGGGACTTAAAGCGGACTAAAGAAAAGGGGAAGTAACCCCAGAGAGGGACTTGTTACCTGAAGTCCTTTTGGAGGGGATTTCCTTCCAAAACTAACTCCTCCTTATTTCCTCCTCCCTATCTTCCAGAAGCCAGCATTAGTCTTCAATAAAGGTATGTAATACTGATTTAATTGTTAAAAAAAATATTTTTGTGTGAATATTTTTGTCTGGAACGGATTAATTGTATTTACATTAATTCTTATGGGGAATATTAATTCGGTTAAAGGCCATTTCGGTTAAAGGCCTAGCTCCTGGAACGGATTAAGGCCGCTAACCGAGGGTCCACTGTATGTATCTTCTATAGACTGCATGAGGGCCATTAGGACAAAAATTCACCTTTATGTACATTACAAGAACATCAATTAAGTTTTTAATTCCTAAAATAAGTCTTAAAGTATACTCAGTGTATACACACTGAGAAACACAAACTCCCCAATGTATGAAGATAAATGGTTCAGAGAACCGACAAGTTGATAAATTAGATACGTGTGTAACACTTGGGTACCTTTTTTGATTAAATGTTTGGCCACACAGTGGCTCCATCAGTCCTTTGTATAGGACTGATGAAGCCACTGTGTGGCCAAACATTTCTTCAATAAAGATACCCAAGTGTTGCACACGAGTCTAATTCACCCCAATGTACGTATATCCCATGGAAGAAATGGGTTTCAATTTAATTGTTTACTTCACAGGTACTTTCTGGCAGATTACAGACATTCACTGGGATCAGCAGTACAGTTTATATGGAGATGCCAACAAAATGTGCCACAAAAGCTACACATCTACAAAACACAATGGGGTTTATGGCAATTACCTCTGTGATTCTCCTTGGCTGCTAGTCAAGAGTGCCATAGATGCTATGAGGGAGATTAATAATAAACCAGATTTTATTTTATGGACAGGGTAAGTTAGCATTTTTGTTAATTTTGGACTTCTATAATGTAAGTTTTAGAAAGAGCCCAAGATGTGACCTCCTTGTAAACCACAGTATTATTATTTAATTGTAGATGTACGTACAGTGGACCCCCGAGTTTCGTAAAAACTTCACTCCTGAAGTCTGCTCAAGTGCCATTACCGAACGAATTTACTCCCTTAAGGAAAAATTTCACGTAGGTTAGTCTATTTCAGACCCCCAAAAATACACTTCCACAAGAACTTACAAAATTATACTTACATAATTGCACGATTTCCGGGGTATTCGTTAACCGAGGGTCCACTGTATTATGAAATACAGTACAAGTATATTTTAAGTTTAAATCACCTGCTTTTTTCCTCAGGTTATAGTAGAGTATTTTGAAACTAAAAAAAAAAAGAGTAAAATTATATTTTTTATATAGGACAAAATTTTGTGTGCTACAGGTACCTAGCAAGATATTTTTATATAAAAATATACCTTGGAAATATTTACGCCATGTCACAAAAATTCTTCCATGTTGATTTGTAAGTCAGTAAGATTAAGATGCTTTTGTAGCAAATTGAATGATTATATAATTACTATATGAATTTGTTATTGTATTGCAGGGATAATGCACCTCATACTAATGATCCAGAACCAGACTTTACAGTAATATTCAACACAATAAGTAATATTACTGAGGAGCTGCAGTCTACATTTCAGGATTCCATTCCAATCCTTCCAGTTCTGGGCAACCATGATGCATTCCCCAAGGTTAGTTAAAATTATACATTATGGTACCGTATAAAATTTTATATGATTTACTAGAATTTTCCTTAAATGTTCTCAGATTACTAATACAGTAGGGCCCCACTTATACGGCAGGTTAGATTCCAGGCTATCGCTGGAAAGCAGACATTGCCAGAAAGCAGAATGCCATTTTTTTTCATTTATAAATGCATATAAATGCCAGACAACAAGTTTACTAGAACTAGGCATTAAAAACACAATAAAAAGTAAAATACATACAGAGTACATTCATTACTTACCTTAAAATATTTGTAGTTTTATTAATGTAGGGCGAGAGGTGAGTACTGTAGTACTTATTTGTAGGAAGTCAGGTGTAGGTAGCCGGTAAGTATAGCCCGCCTGGGCTACACCTACCGGCTACCTACTCTGCGGCCCAGAGCCATATTATTACCATCGACATACCTTGTTCACTGAATTTAATCGTTTATAACAACTAGCTTTAGATGCCATCATAAACGAAGGACGAAGTAATGAATAATTCATGCCGAGAATGTAAACAAAAGCAGAGTGACTAGGCCAAATGCAGATTTCAAATTCAAATTTTATTTTGTTGCAAGTTTACATTGAGATTATATAATTACAATAATGAGTTGCAGTGCAAAGAGAGCCACTATCATGCCATGACATTATGGGCAGACTGAATTTAATGGCTTACAGACTACTTAATACTACTAGAGAAATTGATCATAGCTTGTTTGAGTTGTGTACATCTGTTTTTAATTACGTATAGCAGACAGCAAGTTTACTCATATTAACAATCTGGGAATATAACATTGGGACAAGTTGAAAGTATTTTGCAGGTTGTTTATATCAATAGTAAATAATTAAATTATATTATTTGGTAAAGTTAAGTATTATTATTACACGTTTTCTTTGGTTTTGGACCAGAGAAAACGTAATGTTTTCCCTCTGCCCGGCATATAAACATGTTTATATGCTAAGTAACATGTTTCTTATATAATTTTGAAGAAAATATCATAGATGGATTAATGAAAATGTCTATATTGACGTAAAATAAGACATTTAATGTGCCCAAGAGTGATTATTATTACGTACTATTAGTATTACTAGGGCGTTAAGACTAGAGGGACACTGTTAGTGATTTTAATGTGTACCTGCACGCCAGCACAGTGTGTAAGTATATTTATGTACAGGTACAAAAGTATAATTATCAGAGTACATATAAAATATGCAATAACTTTAAAACACTTGAAATTTTGGAAAGTTTCCAGACATAATAGAGAGATGTGCTCACGGAGAATGTAAACAAACTGAGTGGCACTCGCCATATTAGAAAGACAGGTTGCCATATAGAGAGAGTTGTTCATAATTTGAAATCGCCGTATTAGCGGAATACCGCAAGGTGAAACACCGTAAAGCGGGGCCCTATTGTACTCTATTAAGGAGAGACTTGTATCATTAGGTACTATATATGTAGCATGGCAAAATATCATGAACTTCATATTATTTAACTATGAATGTCAATAATGTTATGAATGAATATGAATTCTTTGATGACTGGCAGCGTAGAATCATTTGGTGATGTGAGTTAATAATTTCTGGCAAATTTGTTTACCGTACTTTTGTACAAAAATATTTTTAAATATCTGATTGTGCCATATATGAAAAAACATTTACACGACTACTGTAGATAAAATTACCTATTATTATACCACATTTTGGTAAAACATGTCATTAAACTTTGGATATTTTTTTAAATTTTCAGCATTTAGAGAAAGATTATTTTTGTATACAATATTTCCAGTTTATTAGCAAGAGAATGAAACTTTTTCATCACACATACAAAAATATATGTAAACACTTTACAGTGTGATCACATTTTCAGTATATTGCCATGCCAGAGTAATAATACTAATCTTCTCAAATTTGAATCTGTTGAGAAAGGTAGTTTTATTTTTTAATGTGCTCTAAACTAGTTTTAGCTCTGTCTTAACTGACTGTTTGAAAAATCTAATTGCACTACTGCAAGCTTAGTTTATAAAATTGTTAATGTACTGATAAAATAGAGTACATATTGTAATTGAAAAGCTTCTGCTTAGTGCAGATACAGTATACAGCAGTACAGACTGGGGGTCCTCATGCCTCCCAGATCACACTCAGTAAGATTGGCCACTTCCTTGAGAAGCAGGTACGTAGTACAGTTGTGAGGAATATGATGGAGCCATATCTTGGGAAGGAGCATAAATTATTCACAGATAATTGGTACACAATGCAGAAATATGCAAGATAATGAGAGACAGATGAGTTACAAGGATGTTGGGAAGTATTTCTTTGGTCTCAGAATGATCAAGAAGTGGAATAATTTCGATGAAGTGTTGGAAGCAGCTCCATACATAATTTTAAGAGCAGGTACAATAGGGCCCACAGGGCTAGGAGGGAGTGAATCTGGCAAGTTGAGAGACAGGTCCAGGAGCTAAGATTTGACCCCTGCAACCATAAATAGGAGAATGCAGAACAGTATACATGTATAGTATAGTGAATGATAGCCAAAGTGTGTGGGAGTGCACAGGTTTCCCATAATATGTGATTGTGTACTAATTAATTTCTTTAGTACAGTGGACCCCCGAGTTTCGTAAAAACTTCACTCCTGAAGTCTGCTCAAGTGCCATTACCGAACGAATTTACTCCCTTAAGGAAAAATGTCACGTAGGTTAGTCTATTTCAGACCCCCAAAAATACTTTTCCACAAGCACTTACAATATTATACTTACATAAATGTACGATTTCCGGGGTTTACGAAACTCGGGGGTCCACTGTAGGTCCATGTTGCTGTATTATTTTGTACTTGGAATATAGTACAATAGTGTAATTAATGCCAGTTACTTAATGAGCTCTGATCATTACCTATTAAAGTTCATATTTCTTTTCAGTGCGTGTTTGCATGGTTCACATCATGGTTCACATCATGGTTCACTTCACTTTTTTGTTTGCATGGTTGCTTACTGTGAAGGATCAGTTCTGGGTAATAATACAGTAATTATGATATTATTATTATTGCTATCACCCTGTTATTATTATATTTTGCATCAAAATGATGTGCATCGCATAATGATTTTTTTCTTACAGTATTTAAGTGTATATTACATTTCTCAGGATTATTATCCAGTTGCTGGAGAAGAATTTTATGGTCAGTATTTAACAAGGGGAGGTTGGTCATCCGTGCTACCAGAGACTGCACAAGAAGAGTTCAAACTAGGAGGTTACTATGGATATGAACTTCCTATAGGTGTCACTGTAGGTATACATGTTTGACTTTTCTGGCTGCTGTGTGTGTTCTGTCTAGGCTAGATGCACTTACTAAGAGGTGCATCTACAAGACTGCTGGCAAATATTTAATGAAAAATATCTTAGAAATTTTAGAAAAGTTGATTATGCTATCATTATATTCATCACACATTTCTTCACACTTTTCAAAAAAATTACTAAGTGTAAATGATAATGTTAAAAAATCTTTGGGGGATCTAGGATATTTTTTTTTTTATTGATTTTTTTCAGAACATTTTATACAGTCATAGTACAGCACTGTATACATTTTTTTCAATTATTATTGGCTATACAGTGAGAATGTTTTTCTCATTAATATTAATGGTTGAGCTGTAGGAGTCATGTTAATTTCTTGTCTAAATTGTCAGGGGTTATTGACATAAAATAAGGTTGGAAAAAAAAGTATTGGAATACTATTAAATACAGTATTTAATGCAAACCAACTGCATTATATAGTTTAAAAGCAGTTAGTAACTTTTAACGTTAAAATTATAATTCTTGTATTTTTAGATGTGCCTTTAATTTGATAAAATGCAACTGTATAGCCTCTAATAAATGATATACAAATATTGATACTGTAGTGTAGTATGTAAGAATAACATAACATAGTTTTCAGTATAGAATGTCATGGAACATCTTATTTATTTTTATTAACACATCGGCCGATTCCCACCAAGGCAGGGTGGCCCGAAAAAGAAAAACTTCATCATCATTCACTCCATCACTGTCTTGCCAGAGGGGTGCTTTACACTACAGTTATAAAACTGCAACATTAACACCCCTCCTCAGTATTATTATTATTATTATTATTATTATTACGTATTATTATTACATTCATGGGGACCACTAAACCCGTAGAGATCATACAGCTCCTAGGGTAAAGGGGGTTCAAGGAGAGGGAGACTAAATCCAATTCCATGGATCAAGAGCCCATTACCATCATTAAGGCACATCTGTTGGGGATCATGTTAAAAGTTAGTTTTGAATAGCATTATGGAAGTTTAATTGCTGGAGTTATTGTTGGTGTGTTGCAGGTGTTAGTGCTGAACACAAACCTCTATTATGCCAATAATGCACTGGGTGTGAATGCAAGTGACCCATGTGGACAGTTCAAGTGGTTGAAGACCAAGCTACAGACAGCTCAAGAACACAAGTCTATGGTTTGTTTTACGTCTTTTCTATCTGCATTGAAATTGTATTTGCTTAACAGTCATTGTAATTTTTAAGTCTCTATCTCTTGGTAATTTAATTTTCTGTAATTTAAAGTACAGTATAGTACAGTATATTGATAATAGTTTTTACTTATTTTAATATTCATGTTTGTACTGAACTATAACATGAAAAATTATTTAAATCTTCAACAGTTAGTCTTTGTCATATCTTGTAAAACAGTGTTGAAAGAAGAGGAGGCCAAGAGATGCCATGATGGCTTTAGCTTTGTTTATAATTACAGGAGGGCCCCACTTATACAGCAGGTTAGGTTCCAGGCTACTGCTGTAAAACGAAAATCACTGTAAAGTGAATCATAGCCTTTTTTCTCTTTCAGATGCATATAAAAATAAAAATACAGTAAGAGATAGGCAAGCTAATGTGTTGTATTATGAGTATAGTAATCTTTGTTTCTAGATGTGTTTAGCATGTGCCTTTTTTTTTTTTTTTCCAGAAAATCTTTCTCTTCATACATTTCTTTCACTGGAGCTAATTACTTGATTCTACAATTACATTTAAACATTTTACTACAAAAAATGAAGATGGTTATTAGGTTGTCTTTTGCAGGTGATAATTGCTGCTCATGCTCCTCCTGGTTATTTTGAAAGATTTGGAGAAGTGCCATTTTTTAATGCTACGTACAATGATGCATATGTTGATCTCCTGAATGAATTTGGCACGATAATTATGGCTCAGATATATGGTCATGAGCACACAGACAGCTTCAGGTTGTTCCAGACTGCTAAAGGTGAGCACACAATTATGCTGTTGTATTTGTTCTCAGACATACTGATTTTTCATTTTAATCATGGGGAAGCACTAAAGTAGTTGGGATCATACAGCACCTGAGGCATTCAGGGTCAATCCAAAGGGTGAGATAAGTCCAGTTCCCTGGATCATGAGCCCCTTTCTGGCATCAAGGCAACTCCCAGGAGGGGTCAGATATACTGAGTTGATATTAAAATTACTGACACATTACTAAAACTCCATACTGTATAAACATCACATGCATGTGTACATATTATCATTACTAGTTTGTTTTTTCTTTATTTTCCTTTAAATTTTTACTACTAAACTGTAATAGTATTTTGTTGATACGTAAATAAAATTGTGCAATGTGTGTATGGTACATGAAAATATATTTTTTCCCAAGTAGGCATGACGCAAAGTGTGGCTTTCATAGCTCCATCAGTAACTCCCTGGTATCCATCTACTGTACTGGGCGGCACATCAATCAATCCCTCTCTTCGGCTCTACTTTTACAATAAAACTGTGCTCTTGGATTATAGCCAGTATCATCTTAACTTGACTAAAGCAAATGGTCCTTCTGAAAATGTCTCTAGTAACCAAGAAGCTTTTGGACTAGATGACATCCATATCAGAGGTAATATACTGGAAAGGCCTGAATGGGAGTTTTATTATCAAGCAACAAAAGCATATGGTTTACAGAGTCTTGATATTATCAATATGGTAAATCTCTATGACCAGCTTCAGTCAGATAATGACCTGTTCCAAAAATACTACTTAAGGAATTCTGCTGGATTTAATGATGGCCTGTGTGATGAGCGTTGTAAAAAGTCTCATACATGTGCTATAGTAAATATTAAAGTAAAAGATTTGAACAGATGCATGGGATATAACCATTCTGAGAATTATAAAGGACAACCTAAATCTTCATTAAAGCCCCACAAAGAAGTTCCAATTTTTATAATGGAAGATGGGTTACCTGTTAACTTTCCCAATACATCCTCCAGTTCTCCTTTGGTTATTGCTATCATAGTTTTAAGTATGAGTTTAACTACAGTCTTGGCTGTTATATTGGCTGTCATGCTAGTTGCCATAACACTTAAAAGGAATCGGATGCTTAGAACCGAGAGAAGCCTACCAGTTGTAGACCTTACGTGGGTTCGGCGGCAACAAAACTACAAACAGATTCCTTAAGGAAATAGAAGCTACACATTCTGTCAGTCACTGGCAGGTGACTTACAAAATGTGTTCCTTTAATATTTTTAATAATATCTCGCTTAAACTGTCTCATGGAAACCAACTGTTTCCATTTTCAGTCCTGTGTTAGACTTCATATTTTGAAAATTACATTTTTTTTTATCTTAGTGGCCACCTTCCACCAAGGCAGGGTGACCGAAAGAAGCAAACACATTCATCATCATTCATTCAATCACTTTTTATTTTTATTATAATTTTTTTAACACCACCCATCTCATACCAAGGTAGGGTGACCCCAGAAATAGAAACACTTTCACCATCATTCACTCTGTTGTTGTCTTTCCAGAGGCATGCTGATACTACAATTCAGATGCCCCTCCAAACTGCAAATATCCCCACCTCTTCTTCAGTGTGCAGGCACTGTACTTCCCACCTCTAGGACTCTAAGTCTGGCTAACTGGTTTCCCTGAATCCCTTCACAAAATGTTACCTTGCTCACACTCCAACAGCTTGTCAAGTCCCAAAAACCATTTCCCTCCACTCGTGTCTAACATGCTCACACACCTGCTGGATGTCCAAGCCCCCTCGCACACAAAACCTCCTTTACCTTTCCTTGGGTGACCCCTACCCCACCTTCCCTCCACTACAAATTTATTCACCCTGCAAGTCATTATATTTTGCTCCAACCTCTAAATGTCCAAACCACCTCAGCAACCTCCTAATCTCCAAGCTGCAAATTCCCTGCATAATATTTACACCACACTTTTCCCTCAGACGTGACATCTCTGCTGCCTCCACCTCCTCCTTGCTGCAATATTCCCAACCCATGCTTCACACCCATATTAGAGTGTTTGTACCATTTCACTCTTAAACATTTCCCGTTTTGCCTCCATGGATAATGTTCTTTGTCTCCACAGATGCCTCAATGCATCACCCACCTTTTTCTCCCCTCAACTCTATGGTTCACTTCATCTTTCATATACCCATTCACCAGCAACTCCACTCCAAAATATCTGAACACATTTACTTCCTCCATACCCCTTTCCTCCAATCTGATGTTCAGTCTATCATTGTTACCCCTCATTACCTTGCTGCATTCACTCATAATTTCACCTCTAATTTGAAACAGTTCTTTTAGATTTGGCAGCCCTTACCACTTAGGGAAACAAATTCAATGGGAAAGTTCACTGGTAGTTTACGAAGTGACCTTTATACTGTACAGGGAAAACTTCCAGAGACAAGCAGAAGACATGATTTCACTGATTCAGATTTATATATAAAAAATGGTAGTCAGACAAATTTACATAAAATAATAGTGCAGTCAGACAAATTTATATCTTTCTCTACCTCGTTCACACAAAATACTTCCCACCATCTTCCTCCAACTTTCTCTGGACAGTCAGACAAGTTTATATAAAAAATAGTGCAGCCAGATGTAATCAGTTTATATAAAAAAATTCACTAAAACACAGCTAAAGAGGTATAAAGTTAATCCTAGGATAGAGCACCATTCTGTCATGTTACTTATGCAAAGCAAATATTTATAACGCATTGTTATCCTGTCTTTTACTTTTGATCCTTAATAATTCAAAGGCATTTATATTCCAGAATTTAAAATAAAAAAATTTTGTCATGTGCTTAGTACTGTAGCATCTTGAAAAAAAGCATTAGCCACAGTGGCAAGAAATAATCCCAATGTTAATTGAGGTACTGTACTACAGTATATAATCAGTTGTCTAGCGATTGGTTACTCGGCATCCAAAAAAATTAGGAAACATTAAAAATGTGATTAGACAATGTTTTTGAAAATTCAGTGTACCCTTTTCTCAAAGTTTCTGGATAATTGATGACATTCTGTAAATTTATTTGAAGAAAATTGGTTTAGACATTTTTAAGTACTGAAGTTTTTCTCAAAAGTACTTACGAATGAAGAACAAATTTGTTCACAAAATGTACAACAAAGATGTGTGTGTGTGTCTGTCTGTCTCTCTCAGATTTAAAACTCGAAGCTTGAAACATTGTTCACAAAATTATGTTTGGAAAATATCTCTGAAGACAGTATAACCACCCATGTGATATGCAAAGGCACTGATGGTAATTCCTAGGAGAATCATTGGAATATTTTCCAGATAGAGATAATTATATCATGATGGATTCCTCTTAAGTGTGGTAATTAGAAGTGTGTTGATACTCATGAGCTTAAGTCATTGCTGTATAAAATTTAATAGTTTAATTTTTATTTTGCTACTTTCACAGTAATGTTATGCACTACATTGAAGTATGATAATTAAAAAGTACACATGTGTATATACAGTTAAGGAATTTGCAGTAAGCAAAATATTTGAGGTATGTAATGGTATGAGATACCAACACAATGGTAAGGAGAAATGTGATTTTATAAGGATCCTTTATTTAAGTTTTTTTTTTTTAACCAGCGCAGTGGGCTTCAAGTCAAACTGATTAACCTGGTAAGGGAGGGTGAGTAAATATGTACTATCGGGTAGTGGTGAGGCGAGAGGCAAGTCGGGTGTGAGTCAGGTCACATGAATCCCAAACATTCTAGCAGTTTTCTGGTAAGTGGTTTATATAAATTATATTCTGATTTAATGTGTTGGAGATACTAATGAGTGCAAATTCAAGGACTCTTATTCTCTTGGTGTTGTCCTCCTTGGCAGTTAGTAGTGTACCATATTAATTAATGAGAATAATGATATATTACATAGACATTCAAGTTGTCTGGTCTGCTGGCTTGTTGATGTTCTGAAATTCACTTGTGGAGGTGTCCAGATATCTCACCTGTATAGATTATCACACTTGTTACCACTGCAGGGGTATATAAATCCCATCTAACAACCATGGTAAAATACACATATGTGTATATGAGACATCTAAAAACCACTGCAAATTAATTTCAGAACAGCAGTATGCCAGCAGAACAGGCAACCTTAACAGCCCATGCATAATGCATTACAATTCTCACAACCAGTTATTAAACTGGTATAATGCACTACTAAGTGCAAAGGATGATGATAACCTAAGAGCCCTTGGAGCTGTACACATCAGTATCTTCAACAATTTAACCACAACAGTTTCTACAATTTAGCTGATCCTATTGCCAGAAAACTGATAGCAAATTTGGGAATCATCATGACCCGACTCACACTCCACTTGCTCTTCACATCATTCACTACTCCCTATTATACAGTGGTCCCTCGGTTTTCGCCGAAAATTCGTTCCAGAATGCTGCTCAAGTGCCATTACCGAACAAATTTACTTCCTTAAGAATTAACGTCACGTAGGTTAGTCTATTTCAGACCCCCAAAAATACACTTGCAACAGCACTTATGAAAATACACTTACATAAATGTTCGAGTTTGGAGATGCACGAAAACCGAGGGACCACTGTATACAGTATTTGCTCATCTTCCTTTATAAGATTTATCTGTTTGTGACTTGATAAAGTCCACCATTTTGGCAAAATTTTGTCAATAAAGGTTCCATATAACTGTACATATAACTCTTGCCAAAACACTAAGAGGCAAACTTACACATATATTAAGGCCTCATTCATTATCTGTAAAATTATATGTACAGTGAAAGCATAATATGGATATTTTTGCTGTAAAATCATGACTAATTATAAATTAATTAGCTTCGATTCACTTGTACATTTAGCATAGTTTTAAGACAATTTATTTAAATGTAATGTTCTGTGTTATAGGGTTCGTTTCCCTAACAAGTTTAGTACTGTATGGAGGGCTCAGCAGGGGTTCTTGTTTTTCTGTGCTGCTGGGACATCATGCTTCTTGAGCACTTTTAAATAAGATTATTATTAATAATGGCTTTCAGGTACATACTGTACTGTTGTTTGCACTTAAATTCAAATTACAACTATTTCCTTTGTGCTACATAATTTTAAAATTTTGAATATTCATTATATTCAGATTATTTTTATTTATTATTACTTTTAAAGTACTGTTAAAAAACAAATGCTAAACCCATTTGGGTCATCCATCTGTATTCACAAAGAAGCTTTAAATCCAAGTGTCACAGTGTGCCTGTACTTATCTCATTTTGTATTAATGTTGGTAGAATTACCGACAATATGTTTGGTAAAAGGACATGTGCAACTAATGAGACATTATACTGTGGCAACATTTCACTCTCCATGTTGTATTAGTTGCACATATGTCATTTTACCTAACTTCCTGCATTTTCTGTGTACTCTAATGGCCCCATCAGTGATAGTTCTGTCAAATTAGTCTTCAACACCAGTGAATTGTTCTGTGCAAAGGATTCATGTGTTATGTTACTGGTTCTAGTTTCTCAGAGGTATATAGTCATCACTTTTAGCATTTTATTTTTATAAGTGTTTTACACAACATGTAATATTATTAATTTTTTTTAACATGGCCATCTCCCACCCATATTACCCTTTGAATGTGAACATTTATCAACCAAACTTTTATAGCATATATGTATTAAATGCTTCTATTTTATTGTATTTATTCTTATTGCTATTAATTATTATTAACAAATGTTAATGTTAGAAATATATTACTTCATCAAGGGTTGTGAATTTTATCTTTGAAGGTAATGTGATAGGACAGTATAATAAAATACCTTCTGCAATCTCATTTATAGCTTATATTTTTTTCATTTAAGTAACAAAATACAGTATATTATGTATTCCCTGATGAGATCAGGGTAGTGAATGCACAAAAGTTGCTGTCACCTATTACCACAGCTATATATGTATTCAATGGTTGAAAAATATATACAGAATGTGACACTGTGGTATAATTATCATATACAGAATGTAAAGCATCCAGTTTGGTTTATTTTAAAACACATTCTAAACCCATATAGATCACATAGATATGCGAGTGTTTGTTCAAAGTGGAATGATTATTATAATCAAATAGAAGCGCTAAACCAAAGTGGAATGAACGAGTAGTTTTTGAGGTTTAACATGCTGTTTTAGTTATGTTCACAAGTTTCCAATTCAGAATGGGAGCAAGGTAATATCTATGCAGGAAGACCAATTAGTCATCAGTGCCTGCATTGTGAAGGGTGGATGGGGATTTTTTTTCCCCCAACAAGTCGGCCATCTCCCACCGAGGCAGGGTGACCCAAAAAGAAAGAAAATACTTTCATTATCATTCATCACTTTCACCTCACTCATACATAATCACTGTCTTTGCAGAGATGCTCAGATATGACAGTTTAGAAGTCACTCCAAACAGCCAATATCCCGAACCTCTCCATTAACCCTTTCAGGGTCCAAACCGTAGTTCTACGTCATGAGCTCAGCTCACTCAGATAAGCTTTGAGCGGTAAATTTGGACTTAGATATGAGAGAATACATCTATGTGGTAAGTGTGCACCACATAAAACAAATCCTGCAGCACACACTGCATAATGAGAAAAAAAAAACTAATTTTCGATTAAAACAGCGATTTTGCAGTGTTTTTTCATATACTTTTTATAGTTGTATTTGCAATTTCTTGGTCTCATTTGATAGAATGGAAGATATATTACAGATATAGAGATGATTTTGATTGGTTTTATTACTGGAAATGGCTTGAAACTGAACTCAAATTAGCGGAAATGATAAATTTTTGCCAATGTTCAAGAGTAAACAAATGACCTCACACGTCTAATATACGTTCACTAATGTGGTGATATTATTTGTACAATTATTACAATATTGCATAACAGTAAATCTTCCATTTTTTGGTTTGAATAAAAATTCATTGTGAATAAAAAAATCAAAATGGAATTCATTTGTAAAGACCGAAAACGTAACTAATGAACAGAGGAAATGTTAGTTTAGTGCCAGTAATGCTTGCATTGTTTATTCTGCACCCTATTTTGAAATTGGAATATTTTGAACTGAGTTAAATTGGCTAAATTACCAATCACTTTATTTTGAAGTTGAAACAGTTGACTGGGCAATTTCTTGTGCTCAATCAATAGAATAGACGTAATACTAGTGAAATAGCAAAGAATTTGGTCGACTGGAATAATGTAATTGGCCTAAAATGGGAGTCAAAGTCGGCAAAATTGCTGATGCGTAAATATCGCTGACACATCAAAATTCGCGAGAGCATAATTTTGTCAATTTTCAATCAAATTTCGTACTTTTTGTTTTATTACCTTCAGAAAAAGATTCTCTACCATTTCATAAGAAAAAATAAGAAATTTTTTTTTTTTTTAAATTCTTGGACACTGGTGCACCCTCTGAAATTTGGCCTCTGGACCCTTAAAGGGTTAAAGTGCAAGCATTGTACTTCCCACTTCACTTATTAGAGCACATTGAATATAAAGAATTAAATTGATTATCTATATTAAGTGGGTCCAAATAATGTACTGCCAACAATAATGAAGAAAAGACACATTTCATTACTTTATTATTATTATATTTAGGGGAAAGTGCTAAACCTGTAGGAGCCATATAGGGTCTAGGGAAAAGGAGGCACTTGGCTTTAATCCAAGAAAGGGATCAAAAGCCCCTTTACCTGCATCAAGGAACCTCTTTAGTGGGCATATTTGAAGAGCATGCTATCACTTTCTAATATGTCAAGGTACAGTATATTTTCATAAAGCTAGAAAAATGTAACTTAGCATCCAAGGTAAACTATGAACACATGGTGGAATACAAAAATGTTAAGTCTTCAGAAACAACAAATGCCAGAAAAAGAAATCCAGAGCAGAAAATCAACTGAATTGTTCACACAGTCCCTGAAGAAAATAGATCACATTCTTCATCAAAGATATGCTTACATGCACGAATGTGATAATGTACCTTTAGCTCTCCTGGAAGCTTCCATACTTAAACTATATTATTATAATCAAAAGAAGCGCTAAACCACAAGGGTTATACAGCGCAGCGGGGCAGGGTAGGATGCAGGGATAATGGGTAGTAAGAGGGAGAGGGATGATTAGGAGGGTATGGAGCACAGCGGGGTAGTGGATAGTGCAGGGATAGAGGGTAGTAAGATATTGAGGTAGCAGGGACTGAGGGAAGAGCTAGAGGTATAATCTTCAGAGTTTGTGTAGTAAGTCAGTTGCTGTCAAAAAGTCAATGAGTGTGTCAGGATTAAAGGAGGGCCCATCAGCAAGACTTAAACTATATGCCAAACCACTGGCACATTTTTGGCAATAAATTTGTGCAGGAATAGGGTAAATATAATATCCAGATTATTATTGCAGTCACAACTAAATGCTACACCTACAAGGGCCATACAGCTATAATATCCAGAACCAGATAGAATTTCAACATAGCAGTCCAGTGTACCTCTTGCAGGACCACATTTATTATTATTACACAGTAGGGGTTTTAAACATAACAGTGAAGAGAAGGGAGGAGGCAGTGGAAATGAGCTTGAGGTCAATGTGTGGTGTGAATATTATGCAGAAAATTTGGAGTATGGAAGTGAGGACAAAGTGTGAGGGTTACCAAAAGCATAATTCAGAGGGCTGAGGGGAAAGGGGATATTGACCCCGTAATGGTCCCAAAGTGCCTAGAGGAAATGGGAGGCAATCAGGTTCAATCCAAGGAAGGAAAGCTCAAATCCAATTCCTTAGATCAAGAGCCCCTCACCAGCATCAAGGAACCTCCCCTGAGGGGAAGATCCACAGTTCATCACACTCCATCGATTTCACTTGCTTATTTCTCTCCTACCAGTATTGTATATACATGCATGCAATTTGTATCCTCTGACTTGATAAAGAACTTAACAGATTGAAACATTGTCCCAATAAAAGCTTTCTGTAAACATGTCTTTTCTTCACAACATACATACATAAGTATAGATTTACATAGAAGTAGAGGAAAGCAGGTAAATTTTCCGAAGAATTGTCAATGTCAAGGGGCTCCTGGTGAGGAAAACTGGGCATAGTTGTTGAGAACAAGATCAGTAAGTGAAGGTGGCTTGCTGTGAGCAGTACGGGTGTGCATAGCACTGGACAACCCAGGATCTATCAATGCTAACACTCCTCCAACCAAGTGTAGTGACCCTGTCACTAATATCTGTAATAAAAAGGACAAACCATAAATGCATATTTCTAAAATAATAGTACAGTGGACCCCCGAGTTTCGGTCACCTCGGAAATCGAACAATTATGTAAGTTTAATATTGTAAGTGTTTTTGTATGTGTATTTTTGGGGGTCTGAAAGGACTAATCTAATTTACATTTTTCCTAAAGGGAACAAATTCGTTCGGTAATAGCACTTGAACAGCCTTCTGGAATGAATTATGACAGAAACTTGGGGGTCCACTGTACATAAATGCAACACTAGTTTTTATAATTACTTTCCTGGTATGTATGTCATGATGCATGTGTTAAAACCCTAAGAATGACTTTTGTAAAGATGGAAAGAATCTAGTTTTCTAAGGAAAGCACTTTATCGTTCATCATGTAACCTACAATAACATACTCATTTATTTAACTACGTACATTGGTGCCATGTCTAAAACAGTATCCAATCAGTGCTTATCTTACACTTGGTAATATACAGTAAACACTCTCATGGCTCGGGAAGTTGTGGATACATTTCTAAAAATCGTCATCTTATGTATGTATAATAGTGCCATGTTTTTTTTTTTCAACAAGTCGGCCCTCTCCCACCAAGGCAGGGTGACCCAAAAAGAAAGAAAATACCCAAAAAGAAAATACTTTCATCATCATTCAACACTTTCACCACACTCATACATAATCACTGTCTTTGCAGAGGCGCTCAGATACGACAGCTGAGAATAGTCCCTCCCAGCTGTCACTATCCCAGACCCCTCCTTTAAAGTGCAGGCATTGTACTTCCCATTTCCAGGACTCAAGTCCAACTAAATCAATTAACTGGTTTCCCTGAATCCCTTCACAAAATGTTACCCTGCTCACACCAACAGATCGTCAAGTCCCAAAAACCATTCGTCTCCATTCACTCCTATCTAACATGCTCACACATGCTTGCTGGAAGTCCAAGCCCCTCGCCCACAAAACCTCCTTTACCCCCTCCCTCCAACCTTTTCTAGGACGACCCCTACCCCACCTTCCTTCCCCTACACATTTATACGCTCTCCAAGTCATTCTACTTTGATCCATTCTCTCTAAATGACCAAACCACCTCAACAACCCCTCTTCAGCCCTCTGACAAATACTTTTAGTAACTCCACACCTTCTCCTAATTTCCACATTCTGAATTTTCTGCATAATATTTACACCACACATTGCCCAAACTCGTCCACTAACCTTTGCAACTTTTCTTTAGAATCTCCCATAAGCACAGTATCATCAGCAAAAAGTAACTGTGTCAACTCCCATTTGCATTTAATTCCCATAATTTAATCCACCCCTCTCCCCAACACCCTAGCATTTACTTCTTTTATAACCCCATCTATAAATATATTAAACAACCATGGTGACATTACACATCCCTGTCTAAGACCTACTTTTACCGTTAAGTAATCTCCCTCTCTCTCCTACACACCCTAACCTGAGCCTCACGCACCTCCCCCACACTCACATCCTGCTCTTCACTCCTAAACGATGTTGTACCTCCCTGGCCAGTACATGAAATTACCGCCTCCCTTTTTTCATCGACATTTAAAAGTTCCTCAAAATATTCCCGCCATCTACCCAATACCTCCAGCTCCCCATCTACTAACTCCCTTACTCTGTTTTTAACTGACAAATCCATTCGTTCCCTAGGCTTTCTTACCTTGTTTATCTCACTCCAAAAATTTTTCTTGTTTTCAGCAAAATTTCTTGACAGAGCCTCTCCCATTCTTTCATCCGCTCTTCTTTTGCACTCTCTCACCACTCTCTTCACCTTTCTTTTACTCTCCATATACTCTGCTCTTTTATTAACACTTCTGTTTTGTAAAAACCTCTCATAAGCTACCTCTTTCTCTTTTATCACACCCTTTACTTCTTCATTCCACCACTCACTCCTCTTTCCTCCTGCACCCACCCTCCTATAGCCACAAACTTCTGCCCCACATTCTAATACTGCATTTTTAAAACTATCCCAACTCTCTTCAACCCCCCACTACTCATACTTGCACTAGCCCACCTTTCTGCCAATAGTTGCTTATATCTCACCCTAACTAACTCTTCCCTTAGTTTATACACTTTTATCTCTCTTACTTGCTGTTGCCATTTTCTTTTTGTCCCATCTACCTTTTACTCTAACTGTAGCTACAACCAAATAATGATCCGATATATCCATTGCCCCTCTATAAACATGTACATCCTGAAGCCTACCCATCAACCTTTTATCCACCAATACATAATCCAACAAACTACTTTCCTTACGTGCTATATCATACCTTGTATATTTATTTATCCTCTTTTTCATAAAATATGTATTACTTATTACCAAACCTCTTTCTACACATAGCTCAATTAATGGTTCCCCATTTAAAAGAGGGGCCTGGAGACGTGACTAATGAACAGATAAAATATTTTAGTGCTAGGAATGTTTGTACTGTTAATTGTGGACCCTATTTTGAAATTGGCCTTACTTGAATTGTGTATGAAATTGGCCAAATTACCAATTTCTGATTTTATTGGGTAGTTGAAATTGGTAAATGGGCAGTTTCTTGTACTCAATCGATAGAACAAATGGAGTTTTAGCAAAATAGCTATGAGTTTGGTCGACTGGAAAAATGGAATTGGCTGAAAATAGGGCTCAACGTGGGCAAAATCATCGATGCATAAACATCGCTGAGACCTCTAACGTCACGAGAGCATTATTCCATAAGTTTTCCATCAAATTTCGTACTTTTGGTGTCATTACCATCGGGAAAAGATTCTCTGTCATTTTTTTTTTTTATTAACACATCGGCCGATTCCCACCAAGGCAGGGTGGCCCGAAAAAGAAAAACTTTCATCATCATTCACTCCATCACTGTCTTGCCAGAGGGTGCTTTACACTACAGTTATAAAACTGCAACATTAACACCCTCCTTCAGAGTGCCGGCACTGTACTTCCCATCTCCAGAACTCAAGTCCGGCCTGCCGGTTTCCTGAATCCCTTCATAAATGTTACTTTGCTCACACTCCAACAGCACGTCAAGTATTAAAACCATATGCCTCCATTCACTCCTATCAAATACGCTCACACATGCTTGCTGGAATTCCAAGCCCTCGCACACAAAACTTCCTTTACCCCTCCCTCCAACCTTTCCTAGGCCGACCCTACCCCGCCTTCCCTCCACTACAGATTTATACACTCTCGAAGTCACTCTGTCTCGTTCCATTCTCTCTACATGTCCAAACCACCTCAACAACCCCTCCTCAGCTCTCTGGACAATCGTTTTGGTAATCCCGCACCTCCTCGTAATTTCCAAACTCCGAATTCTCTGCATTATATTCACACCACACATTGACCTCAGACATGACATCTCCACTGCCTCCAGCCTTCTCCTCGTTGCAACATTCATCACCCATGCTTCACACCCATATAAGAGCGTTGGTATAACTATACTCTCATACATTCCCCTCTTTACTTCCATGGACAAGGTTCTTTGTCTCCACAGACTCAGTGCTCCACTCACCCTTTTCCCCTCATCAATTCTATGATTCACCTCATCCTTCATAGACCCATCCGCCGACATGTCCACTCCCAAATATCTGAATACATTCACCTCCTCCATACTCTCTCCCTCCAATCTGATATCAATCTTTCGTCACCTATTCTTTTGTTATCCTCATCACCTTACTCTTTCCTATATTCACTTTCAATTTTCTTCTTTTACACACCCTACCAAATTCATCCACCAACCTCTGCAGCTTCTCTTCAGAATCTCCCAAAAGCACAGTGTCATCAGCAAAAAGCAACTGTGACAACTCCCACTTTGTATTTGCTTCTTTATCTTTTAGCCCAACACCTCTTGCCAAGACCCTCGCATTCACTTCTCTTACAACCCCATCTATAAATATATTGAACAACCATGGTGACATCACACATCCTTGTCTAAGGCCCACTTTTACTGGGAAATAGACCCCTCTCCTCCTACACACTCTAACCTGAGCCTCACTATCCTCATAAAAACTCTTCACTGCTTTCAGTAACCTTCCTCCTATTCCATACACCTGCAACATCTGCCACATTGCCCCCCTATCTACCCTATCATACGCCTTTTCCAAATCCATAAATGCCACAAAAACATCTTTACCCTTATCCAAATACTGTTCACCTATATGTTTCACTGTAAACACTTGGTCTACACACCCCCTACCTTTCCTAAAGCCTCCTTGTTCATCTGCTATCCTGCTTTCTGTTTTACTCTTAATTCTTTCAATAATAACTCTACCATACACTTTACCAGGTACACTCAACAGACTTATTCCCCTATAATTTTGCACTCTCTTTTGTCCCTTTGCCTTTATACAAAGGAACAATACACGCTCTCTGCCAATCCTAGGTACCTTACCCTCTTCCATACATTTATTAAATAATAGCACCAACCACTCCAAAATTATATCCCCACCTGCTTTTAACATTTCTATCTTTATCCCATCAATCCCAGCTGCCTTACCCCTTTCATTCTACCCACTGCCTCACGAACTTCCCCTACACCCACAACTGGCTCTTCCACACTCCTACAAGATGTTATTCCTCCTTGCCCTACACGAAATCACAGCTTCCCTGTCTTCATCAACATTTAACAAATCCTCAAAATATTCTCTCCATCTTCCCGATACCTCTAACTCTCCATTTAATAACTCTCCTCTCCTATTTTTAACTGTCAAATCCATTTGTTCTCTAGGCTTCCTCAACTTATTAATCTCATTCCAAAACTTTTTCTTATTTTCAACAAAATTTGCTGATAACATCTCACCCACTCTCTCATCTGCTCTCTTTTTACATTGCTTCACCACTCTTTTAACCTCTCTTTTCTCTCCATATACTCTTCCCTCCTTGCATCACTTCTACTTTGTAAAAACCTCTCATATGCTAACTTTTCTCCTTACTACTCTCTTTACATCATCATTCCACCAATCGCTCCTCTTCCCTCCTGCACCCACTCGCCTGTAACCACAAACTTCTGCTGAACACTCTAACACTACATTTTAAATCTACCCCATACATTTTCGACCCCATTGCCTACACTCTCACTAACCCATCTATCCTCCAATAGTTGTTTATATCTTACCCTAACTGCCTCCTCTTTTAGTTTATAAACCTTCACCTCTCTTTTACTTACTGATTCTATTTTCCTTGTATCCCATCTACCTTTTACTCCCACTGTAGCTATAACTAAAAAGTGATCTGATATATCTGTAGCCCTCTATAAACATGTACATCCTGAAGTCTACTCAACAGTCTTTTATCTACCAATACATAGTCCAACAAACTACTGTCATTACGCCCTACATCATATCTTGTATACTTATTTATCCTCTTTTTCTTAAAATATGTATTACCTATAACTAAACCCCTTTCTATACAAAGTTCAATCAAAGGGCTCCCATTATCATTTACACCTGGCACCCCAAACTTACCTACTACACCCTCTCTGCATGTTTCTCCCACTTTAGCATTTAGGTCCCCTACCACAATTACTCTCTCATTTGGTTCAAAAGTTCCTATACATTCGCTTAACATCTCCCAAAATCTCTCTCTCTCCTCTACACTCCTCTCTTCTCCAGGTGCATACACGCTTATTATGACCCACTTTTCGCATCCGACCCTTATTTTAATCCACATAATCCTTGAATTTACACATTTATATTCCCTCTTTTCCTTCCATAACTGATCCTTCAACATTATTGCTACCCCTTCCTTAGCTCTAACTCTCTCAGATACTCCTGACTTAATCCCATTTATTTCTCCCCACTGAAACTCGCCTACCCCCTTCAGCTTTGTTTCGCTTAGGGCCAGGACATCCAACTTCTTTTCATTCATAACATCGGCAATCATCTCTTTCTTATCTCTGTCATTTCATGAAAAATATTTTTTTTTTTTTAAATTATCCAACACAGCAAGTTTGTGAGCAGGGGTCTCGACAGTGAAAGGGTTAAGCAGTAAAAACAACATAATACATTGAACTACAATTACATAGTATTTACTTGTATTTTAGTAAGAGCTGGAGGTCTAAAAAAAAGTTGTTTGGCTTTTTTTGGGGCTCCCAGGAAAGTAACCCTATTTTTCCCATAAGTTCTTCAGTTTAACATGGATTTACCTAACACTGTTTTCAGGAATGTAACTACTGTGTAATATAATGCTTCTACTGTACTAGCTTCTTTTTATTTTGAACATTAAATATTCTTGATATTGATGCACTGAATATTCTCTTTAAAAAAATTTGTACAGGTGCTTTGTATAAATTAAGCATTCACATGTTTTACAGATTTTCAAAAATATTTGTTAGGTAAGAAGAATGTGGTCAGTGACTTGTTCTTGCTCAGTGGGAGGCTGTTGGAGAATCACAATCAGCCTGCAGAGTAGTGTGTGAAAATTTACAGAGTTGAATACCCAAATTTTGCATGTTACTGTACTTAACTATTTTTTTAAATCTTTTAGAAGCATAATATCAAGGGTTTCCTAATCCTGTGGAAGGAATGTTGCAATTTTTTAATTTTCATAAAGGGCTTAATTTTGTTTTTAACACACCAGTCATCTCCCACAGAGGCAGGCTGACCCATAAAGAAGAAACTTAAATAAATTACTAACCTGTACCTGGGTAGCTTCTTGTAACTGAGGCGGTGGTGGAAAGGCCGGGGGTGTCAGAAGCTCCCCTCTCAGATTTGGAACACGCTCACATGACAGCCATGCAAGAGCATCATGGATACATGGAAATATTATACTTGGTACATCTGTTGCTGGTAAACTAGTTGAGAGATTCAAATTGTCTCCACTTTCTCTAATGATGTTATTTTGCTTCTTCTGTTGACTTTCTTCAGTGATATTTTTAGATTCTATTGATTTCTCTGGACAAATGTGTATTTGCTTGCTGTTTTGAAGCTCCCTCACAATTCTGATCCAAGTGTTCCTCTGCCTTTCACATCGTAAATGCATTTCATCTGGAGATACTGAATAATTTGTCTGATCTGTAAATGTGTCATAAAAAATCATTAACTGTATTTAGTACTTTTATAACAGGAAATATAAGTGACTAAGCATGCATTCACACTATATCTAAGAAGAATCACTGGTATACATACAGTACTTTATTAATGCAAGTCACCGGTGGTTGGAATCTTCAGCTCAAGATCTTTCACACATCTCCGTGCATCATCAGGAGCTATGCAGTCTTGCAAGAGCAGCAACTGGCAGAGGGGAAGTTTTCTCAGAGGAAAGGTAGTGTGTTGACAACAACCTGTTCCTCCTCTTGCAACACTGCATAGTTCCTGATGATGCATGGAGTCGTGTGAAAGATCTTGAGTTGAAGATTTCCATCCCCCCTGTGGCTTATCTTGCAATGTTAAGATCACCTTTCTGGAACTGTTTTGTGCGCATACATACATTTTTTTTCAACACGCTGGCCAGGTCCTGCTGAGGCAGGGTGCCCACCCCAAAAAAAAAAAAAAAAAAATTTACCATCATTCACACTATCTCCGTCTTTGCAGAAGCATGCAGATATGACAGTTTAGATGTCACTCTAAACTGCAAATATCCCAAACCCCTCCTTTAAAGTGTAGGCATCATACTTTCCACCCCTAGGACTCATAAGATAAGATTTCTTCGGATTTTTAAACCCAGAGGGTTAGCCACCCAGGATAACCCAAGAAAGTCAGTGCATCATCGAGGACTGTCTGTCTTATTTCCAATGGGGTCCTCAATCTTGTCCCCCAGGATGCGACCCACACCAGTCGACTAACACCCAGGTACCTATTTGCTGCTAGGTGAACATGACAACAGGTGTAAGGAAACATGTTTCCACCCCGCCGGGAATTGAACCCAGGCCCTCCGTGTGTGAAGCGAGAGCTTTAGCCACCAGGCCACCGGGGCCCCAAGTCCAGCTAATAGGTTTCCTTGAATCATTTCATGAAATGTTACACTGCTCACACTCCAACATATACATAAACACATACATACATACACTATATTAGGACTGAGTTATTATTATAATCAAAGAAAGCACTAAACCGACAAGGGTCTATTAGGACTGAAGAAGTCACTCATTGCAAAAAAAGTTTTGTTTAATAAATACCCTGAACTGCACACTAGTGTCTTTATCCAGAAATGATTTGTAGTTCTGCTCTATTTACTGATTACATTACCTAAAATATATACAGTGGACCCTCGGCTTTCATACAGCTCCCAACTCGAACAATTATGTAAGTGTATTTTTGTAAGTGCTTTTGTAAGTGTATTTTTGGGGGTCTGAAACGACTAATCTAATTTACATTGATCCTTATGGGAACAAATTCGTTTGGTAATGGCACTCGAACAGCATTCTGGAAAGAATTATCGACGAAAACCGAGGGTCCACTGTATATATATATTTTTATTTTTTTTCAACAAGTCGGCCGTCTCCCACCGAGGCAGGGTGACCCAAAAAGAAAGAAAATCCCCAAAAAGAAAATACTTTCATCATCATTCAACACTTTCACCACACTCATACATAATCACTGTCTTTGCAGAGGAGCTCAGATACGACAGCTGAGAAAAGTCCCTCCCAGCTGTCACTATCTCAGACCCTTCCTTTAAAGTGCAGGCATTGTACTTCCCATTTCCAGGACTCAAGTCCAACTAAATCAATTAACTGGTTTCCCTGAATCCCTTCACTAAATATTACCCTGCTCACACTCCAACAGATCGTCATGTCCCAAAACCATTCGTCTCCATTCACTCCTATCTAACACGCTCACACATGCTTGCTGGAGTCCAAGCCCTCGCCCACAAAACCTCCTTTACCCCTTCCTCCAACCTTTTCTGGACGACCCTACCCCTTCCTTCCCTACAGTTTATACGCTCTCCAAGTCATTCTACTTTGATCCATTCTCTCTAAATGACCAAACCACCTCAACAACCCTTCTTCAGCCCTCTGACAAATACTTTTAGTAACTCCACACCTTCTCCTAATTTCCACATTCCGAATTTTCTGCATAATATTTACACCACATTGCCCTTAGACAGGACATCTCCACTGCCTCCAGCCTCCTCCTCGCTGCAGCATTTGCAACCATGCTTCACACCCATATAAGTGTTGGTACCACTATACTTTGTACATTCCCTTCTTTGCCTCCATGGATAACGTTTTTGTCTCCACAGATACCTCAATGCACCACTCACCTTTTTCCTTCATCAATTCTATGGTTAACCTCATCCTTCATAAACCCATTCGCTGACACGTCAACTCCCAAATATCTGAAAACATTTACTTCTTCCATAATCTCTCTCCAATGTGATATCAATTTTTCTTTATTTAAATCGTTTGATACCCTCATCACCTTACTCTTATCTATGTTCACTTTTAACTTTCTCCTTTACACCTCTCCCAAACCAGTCCACTAACCTTTGCAACTTTTCTTTAGAATCTCCCATAAGCACAGTATCATCAGCAAAAGTAACTGTGTC